>JAECUM010035881.1:0-31565 GCA_016617855.1 Megalonaias nervosa
TGACGTGCCGTTAAGAGCCAATGCTCTTTACTCTTCGTTCATACCATGTTTTGTTATTGATATATTTAATATCACCATAACATTTTGACAGTCACTTTGTTGTCCATCCCGTTTGTATATCAGCCAATCAAAATTGTGTTCTTTTCCCTCTACTTGGAATATGTATGGTGTTTCCTTGCTGTTGTTATCATCATAACTATCTAAGTATGTATGTATTTTTGTCTGTATGTATGTATGTATGTATGTATGTATGTATGTATGTTATGTATGTGCTGATATATAATTTCATTGTAGTGAAAGAGGACATACATAAAATTGCAAATGAACAATTCCGGATACAAATGTATGGGCTAATGACGAGATATTTAGTCAGCATATCTGTAATCTGCGAATATGGGTACCACGACAGAAAAGAAAACCACGGGCCTTTTTAATTGTTTGTTTTCTTTATTGAAAGCGGTCCTGGATAAAAGAAAACTTAAATACCTATTTAAGGAATAGAAATCATCATATTATATCTACATAAATCTCATTTGGATTTAATCATGAGCCGAGGTTGACCCCTAAAGTACCTATTCGTTTTCTTATTTTACACCAATTATAACCATTAAGAATATATAAAGAATTGGTAGTTACCAGTTATAGTGATCTTTTCTCTTGTAAATATTACACATAAGACAATGAATGAAATTCGCGATGTTTAGATTTGCATTTGTCATATTATCATCATTGCAATACACCCGTTTCAGATGAGCAAAAAAGTTTTTTTGTTACTTTACAACGTAACATTTACACACACACACACACACACACACACACACACACACACACACACACACACACACACACACACACACACACACACACACACACACACACACACACAAACACACACTTACACGCAATGACGCAGACACATACATACAAACATGTTTCAGATAGACATTAAAGCTTTTTATTACTTTACAACTTATCATTTACACACATAGACATGCACAGACACACACAGGCAGACCACTTCGGTGGCCTAGTGGTTAGAGCGTCCGCCTCGAGAGCGGGAGGTTGCGGGTTCAAAGCCCGGCCGAGTCATACCAAAGACTTATAAAAATGGTACTAACAGCTGTCTCGCTAGGCGCTTATCATTAAGCGAGGTTACTGTTTTGACTGGTCGCCCTGGTGTCAGGATAATGTGACTGGCTGGGACATGATGCTACGTGTCCGCGGCATGATGCCCCAGCGCTAGATATCATTATAATCTGTCACACTGCAGACATCGTAGCCATATGACCGAGAAATTGTTAAAGCTACATAAAAAATTCAAATCACACACACACACACACACACACACACACACACACACACACACACACACACACATGTTTGAGATAGAGATAAAAGCTTTCAATTAATATACAAGTTAGCATTTACACACACACACACACACACACACACACACACACACACACACACACACACACACACACAGACTGACGCAAACATGTTTCCTATTGATATAAAAACCTTTTTGTTACTATGCACATTAGAATGAAAGCTGATCATGCAGGAATTTCACAAAAATAAATCACCAATACCGTACCATACTGGTTCGTATTTTGTGCTAAATGAGTGACAAAAGTCGTTTTCAAACATTATAAAAGGTTAATTATGATTGATGAAACATGTGAGCGATGATGTTATTTTACTTTATTGTATTTAGATTCTAGTTAGTCAATCTCAGGAATAATTGCATTACTGTCATTTTATAGTCATGGTTTATATTTATAATTGACCAATAGGGATATTTTGTTACCACTAATGTTCATGTTGTTTTCATTTGCTGTATGCTTTGGGAAGTGATGTGTCTTAACTGAATATGAAGTATAAACGGGTGTGATAAATCTTTATAGTTTAGGCACAAATGTTTTGAAGTGTTGTTTCTCACTGACGCTTAAATAACTTTAGAGGAAAAAGTATGCAACAAAAAACATTCCACACTTAGCATAAGGTTAGGCCATAAAAAAACTTATCTTTTTGTGTTTCACTTTGTTTGTAATTTATGCTATACTATATTGTTAGTATCCTGCTGTTTGTTATTTTTTTAAATTGACAATTTTATTTGTTGCTTGACTTATATTTAAAGTCCGGACGACAGCGGAGCAGTGTATTGACCCTTCTTTGGGATATTTATAAAATCTAGCAAGCTATAACAAATAGTTGAATTGATTCTTGCATATATTGCCAGAAGATCCTATGTATTTATAACTACCCAAGAAATGAAAAAATAAATTTTACCTTTGATCATTGCTTAAAACTCAGCAGAATCTGCAACAAGGCAATATGGTGGTGTTATTACCTTCATAGCTTTTCATGTCTTGTGTTTGTATCTTTGATAACTGAACAGATACAGACTAAAGATGGATGGGTGGAATGACTCATGATTAATGACTTACGACTAATTGGATCGACAATACACGTATGTATAATATATAAGATGCTTAGTCTGCATAGCAGATTTGAAGAATTTCTAATAATAATTGTGTTGTTTTGGGGTAATTGCTCTATTCCATTTTAGACATCAAGCTAGTACTGCATTCAGCAGCCGTGTACTCTAAAACATGTATGTGTGTATGTATGTATGTATGTATGTATGTATGTATGTATGTATGTATGTATGCACGCATCTACAGATATATTGATAAATAATTTGATTAAACAATGAAGACATACTCAAAGTTATATTGATATGTCATACAAGATTTTTGGAGGCCCAGGTGCGAGACAGAGATAGTTCATATAGAAGCTGGATCCTTTCTCGTATTTATTACAATGTCATGGGAAGAGAACATTTGTCTAAATTTTAAACAATAACACCTATTTCTGATTTTGTTTTCTTTTCGGAGCCATTTGGGTAGTTGGGCCCACTAGAGCGCTGTCAGGGCACCCTCTCACCCTGCATTAATTAGGTAAAATATCAAATGAACATATAAAACGACTGGAAAATATAATCCCTCTCATGCGTCAGTGTACTATAGGGTCATTTCATACGAAGGTCAGAAATTCTAATCCAGGGGAGAATTTTTCCTATTTAACACTGATGTGTAATGATGGATTAAAATCAATATGTCATATGTTGAATACTGATGTAACTTTCAAGTAATATAACATCCAGTGACAGTTTCACAGAGCATCAGATTTGGGGTTTTTGCTGTTATGTATATCTATATTGTGTGTTTAATTATTGTAATTGTGGATTGTTAGGTGAAGTTTTTAAACAACGTATTACATGGCTACCTTTTGTCCGTGAGTGTGGACTGAACTTTAAGATAATATTTGTAAAGATTGTTTACTTAGATTTGAACTCAAGACAACTTTTCCCGTTTAAATTTTATGGTTTACCTGATTTCTGACAGGTTGGCTGTTAAAATGTAAGTAAACAGACTACGACTTTTATGGAATGTCCATATTTTCAGAAAATGGTTATTGCGACATAGGTTAAGTGGACATAAATATAAGCTTGTTTGCATCCAAATTATTCATTCCTATACTAAGGTGTGTTTAGTGGAATCAGTTCTTTACTTGTGTTCAGTTACAAATTGCCGGGATTTAGTTATTCAATTTATTCATTGGAATTACAAAGTGCTCATTGATTTTACTACTGAATCACTATTTTGGATTTATTGTGAATTCAGTCAAGGACATTATGTCATATGTAACTTACATACTGCTAGCAGATTGCCACATTCAAAGCTGCTGGCAAAGAACAACGGAATTCATTCAGAACATTACTGGAGTTCATTTGGAATACAATACCCTTGTGGACTTGTTACATAACTTTTAGAATCATTTTGGATGTAATTCACAGCACTGTAATTTCCTTTGAAACTTTCAATTGGTATCCTAGGGAAATAATTATTTGTTAAATCTTACTAAATTTGCTGGTTTTCGCTTTTTCTGTTAGTTACTTTAAGACCACAGAGTGGTAACATCTGCATTGACTTTAAATGATGTTCAAGATATTTAAGTGTTCATTGATAGAGACGGCTAGGGCAAAGGTACTAACAGGACAAAGTGTATCAACTGACTCATACCCATAGTTTGCAACAGGGCAAAAAATAAAGTCCACTCTTATCTTCCCTCTATTTTGCCATTGCGTCCACCCATCATGCCTTCTTCTTCGACATTATCATGCAGTGACACAAAACAAATTGACAATATATATTCCCACAGTTTCTGCCAAGGTACATAGATCATGAATAAACCAAATATTTTGAAACCCTTGACCAACTTCCCTCCATCAGTCCTAGTTTGTATCCACACTATTTGATCTGTCACTCGTGCCAACTTGACAGCACAATTATGGTAGAAATTTAGAGAAGTGAATCTAAATACAGACTTTTCATAATTCTTTTCAACAAAGTTTAGGTACACATGAGTAACTGGTGTAGTTAAAAATTATATACGAACAGAAGTGCTGTATCCCTGGATTCAACAGGATCCAACCGGGAATGTGTATGTATGTATGTATGTATGTATGTATGTATGTATATATGTATGTATGTATGTAAATATAAGAACTCAAACCTCAAGTTATGTTGCCCTTTGTGATATACACACCTATCAGACACCTATGATGTTTTCCTTCAGTATGACTATTTTGAGAAACTTGTAAATATGAAGGATGTTAGTTATACAGGTCATTCGTACCGTCCAGCATCGTAATGTGTTCATAACTGTATATTCTTACCAGTATTTTTGGACGTATCAATTACACGGAACATATAAGATTTTAAAATTATGCTTCGTAATATGTTGTTTATAAATAAAATAGACACGAGTCGTGTATGCCCAAACCTCTACCATCAATTATGGACAAAAATCAATCACACAAACAAATAAAATAAACATATCAACCGGGATAGAATCAAAGAATAAAGAGCATAAAGAAACATTGACTTCATAAATAAGCATCAGACTGTACAGTCATTTTTCAACAGCAGGATATACTCAAGGAAGGCAATGCACTCAAGAAACTCTCTGACTGTGAAAACACGTGCTAGCTCACTGTTAAAACACGTACTAGCTGACTGAAAACACGTGCTAAATACATATCATTTTGATAGCCTTTACAATAGGAACTCATTTATAAATTATAAAAGTCAAAACGTTTGGAGAGTTATAGTTTCTCGCCACGTAGATTATTGATAAGAATCCTGCGATGGGTGTAGATACGAAAAATAGGACGATTTTTATAGTAAAAGCATACGGTTTGCATATATATATATATATATATATATATATATATATATATATATATATATATATATATATATATATATATATATATATATATAGTATGATATACCACGAGATGTATAAAATTTTTCATTAAAAGGAAACGAGGCTTGCCGAGTTTACTTTTAATGAAAAATTTATACAACGAGTGGTATATCATTGATACAGCGTACATACTGTAGATATATTTTATTTATATCACATACAAATACATATATTTGCCTTTTGAACGGAATTAATATTTACTACAGGCAGCTGTGTATTGACCGAGTGAATGAACGCCTCACATCACCGAGTGTGTCCGCAACAAAATGTAGTTCTATGCCTTTTGTGGCTATTCACAATCACCTTTGCACAATGATAAGTTGATCGTTTTCTCTTTACAGTTTCGATTTTTCTTCACATTGATTAAATCAATATAATACACATTTATGACTTACACACGAAAGATGGTTCCAATAAAAAAATAAAGGTAGAGCACTACAAACACTTGCTTAGCTACACCATTCACATGAACTCTAAGCCATTCACCTACCGGCTCATGGAAATTAATGTGGAATAGAAACTAAGTGAAATGACGAACCAGCAAGAGGTAATTATAATGTTTTAATATATTTACAGTTGGTTTTAGTCATTATTCTGCTTTAGTAACAGTACCACCGACCATAAATTCTCTCTCTCTCTCTCTCTCTCATCCTTTGGTCGGTTTGATTTAACTTTTACCATCATTCATAAGTCCAGAGATATCGTGGGATGACACAAACGAAAATCCTCTACATTTGTTATTTCATAGATTTTAGCCCGTATCTTGCTAGGATGGTCCAGAGAGAGAGAGAGAGAGAGAGAGAGAGAGAGAGAGAGAGAGAGAGGGAGAGAGAGAGAGAGAGAGAGAGAGAGAGAGAGAGAGAGAGAGAGACAGACAGACAGACAGACAGACAGACAGACAGACAGAGAGAGAAAGAGAGAGGCCTTTGGACATTTTCATGGGACAGAGAGAGAGAAAGAGAGAGGCCTTTGGACATTTTCATGTTTAATTAATAATAATTGATTTCAGAACATTTATAGTATGTTTAAGAAGCAATAACAAAACATTATATACATCACAGTATGTGTACCACGTAACCGAGAAATTTACTGTATAATGTCGAAATGATATGCAAATTTCCATCATTGATAAACACTGTAGATGAATCCCAAGGAAAGTGCACACGTATCATTACGACGAACCATATTCTAGTAGGTTACTTGCTATAACTTCTATTTCAAGATTTTAATCCAGCCCAAATTCCTTTTCTCTCTCACTCCACATTTCTGCGTAGTTTGTCTGTTATGCATGAGATGGGAGGGAGAACAGAAATCAGAAAGGATTATGATGAAAATGTGTACCATATTAAATTCATTTAGAAAGGGAGGATTTTTAATACTTTTTATCGTTATTTTCATACGTCACTAATGATTAATGTGTGGAAATTCATCATTGATCTAGAATCAGCTGGAGACGGTCGCTAGTATGTTTATATTTGCGTATTATTGCGCCATGGGCGGATCACAATTTATATATCATCCAGTGAATAAAGTTATTACAATAACATGCGATGAAAATAAAAATGAAATAAAAGATTTAAAACTAACACACAAGTAATTAAAGTTACATATACGTAACACTTCCCGCATAAAGAAAAAGAAAGATTTATCTAATAAAGCTTTCTTTTTACCATATGTAAACTATACATGAGGTAAAACAAAATTACATGAGAGGAATTCTTTTGAATTATACAAAGGTTACATGAAATAACATTTCTATACACAGGAAAGTGCATCTGCAATTATATTGTCTTTTCCTTTGATGTGCCTAATGTCAAGATTATATTCCTGAAACAACAAACTCCACCTTAATAATCTTTAATTTTTCTTTTTCATCTTGTCGATGAAAGTAAGGGGGTTGTGATCACTAAACACAACAACCGGAGAAGGAGCGGTACTAAGGTAAACTTCAAAATGCTGTAATGCCAATATTAAAGCAATATTAAAGCCAAACATTCCGTCTCGATTGTTGAATAATTTCTTTGGTGCTTATCTAATTTCTTAGAGAAATAGCACACTGGATAATCAACACCATTTCTATCTTCTTGAATAAATACTGCTCCAACCCCAATATCACTTGCATCCACAGATAGTTTAAAAGATTGACTGAAATTTGGAGCTATAAGAACTGGTGCACTTTTAAGAATGGCTTTCAACTTGCCAAAAAGCCTCCTGACATTTTTCAGTCCAAAGAAACTTGTCTTCCTTACTCACCAAGTTTGTCAGGGGTTAGCAATATTAGAAAAATTGGAACAAAACTGTCTATAGTATCCAGCCATACCCAAAAATCGCATCAGTTGCTTTTCACTGACAGGCACAGGGAATTCAGAGATAGCCTTGACCTTAGCATCTATAGGTTTAACTTGACCATGTCCCACAATATGTCCAGAACTCACTTTTGGATAAATTGATTGTCAAACTTGCATCTGTGAGTCTGTCAAAGAATTTCCGAATTGTTGCTAGATGTTCTTTCCAGGTGTCGTTGTAGATGATGACATCATTAATGTAAGCATCATAATTATCCAGACTAGAGGTAATCATATTTATCAAAAGTTGAAAGGTACTTGGGGAACCCTTCATCCCGAACGGCATTACTTTATATTGATAGAGTCAATCTGGAGTCACGAATGCCGACATTTCCTTTGCCCTTTCCGTTAGTGGAATTTGCCAAAATCCTTTCAGAAGGTGAAATTTGGTGACATACTTGGCATTTCCAATTTTATCAATACAGTCATCAATTCTTGGTAATGTAAATGAATCTGTTTTTGTCACACTGTTCACCTTCCTATAATCAGTACACATACGGAAAGTTTTATCTGGTTTCGGAACAAGTATGCATGGTGAACTCCAATCACTTTTACTGGACTCTATGAAATCATTCTCCAGCAAATACTGAATTTCCTTTTTCAAATATTTCTGTTTGAGAGGGTTCATCCTATATGGATGTTTTTTCACAGGTTTAAAATTCACAATTTCAAAGTCATGAAAAATGTTGTTTGTCCACGTAGGAACATCTGGAAATAAGTGTTAATGTTCAAATAATAACTGTTTCAGTTCATTCCTTTCTTGTTGTTGCAAATGCGAAAGTTTCTGGTCCAGATTATTCATAAATTCCGAATTCTGAGGATTTGTTGCTCCAAAATCAGTAGAATCCGATTGAATTTCTTCACTTAAATCCTCAGTGTGTGGGACAAGCACAACTAAATTAATTGCATGATTTACCTGGCTATCTCTCACAATGTACTGGTACTCCTTTAATTTATTTAGATCAGAGTACTTTTATCATAATTTAACTCATTCATTTTCTCCTTAACATTGTAAATTGCCGTAATACCTAATTTGAAGAAAATTTTGAAGAATGAGCAAGAAAGAAAGAACTCCATTACAAGACTCAAAACTTCTCTCCATTAAACTTCTGTGAAACCACAATTTCACTTTTTACTTGAATTGCAGAGTGCCAAATTCAAGCATAACAAGCTGGAAAATTACAGACATAAAATTTGACCATTGACCAGATTGAAGAGATTTAGGAAGGCCAAATTGAGTAAAAAAACTTTCTCAAAGCTTTTGCTATAGTTTTGGTTTTAATATTCCTCAGAGGAATTGCCTCTGGGAATCTAGTTGACGCACACATAATGGTCAACAAGTACTGTTTGCCTGACTTGGTCTTTGGTAAGGGACCAACACAATTTACCATTATTCTGCTAAATGGTTCGTCAAATGCAGGAATAGGTTGCAGATGAGCCTTAGGTATCTTCTGATTGGGTTTTCCTACCATTTGACAAGTACGACAAGATCTGCAGTATTTACAAACATCACTTTTACTTTTTGGCCAATAAAAATGAGTCAAGATCTTGTGATAAGTTTTATTAATCCCTAAATGACCAGCCAGAGGAGTTTCATGGGCCAAACTAAGTATTTCCTGTCTGTAAGATTTTGGAACTACAATTTGATAGTTCACTGACCACTCATCACCAGCAGGTACCTCGGGAGGTCTCCATTTGCTCATAAGAATTCTATTTTTAATGAAATAAGAGACAGGTACTTAGGTGGCTTCAGTTTCACCTAACGGCCCTCTAAAACAAACAGGAGATCTCAGGATCTTTTTCCTGTTCGACGACAAGTGATTGTCGTTTGTCACCCTGATTAGAAAAAATAGAATGAGTAGTTAAAAGAGGATCACTGTGATCAACATCTTTCGACTGATCCAAACAAGGAGTAAAAGTGACCTCATCAAAAGCCTGACCAATATATGTGTCAGCTAAAGGAATATTTTCCTTATCAAAATCATTCTCAAGAGCTTTCTTTGCCATAGCTCTGGTAACTGCACAATCTGGGTATAAATCAGGGAATTCTTTTTCAATAGGATCAACTTTTTGATCCAAAGAAGGCTTGTCAGTTACAAGAGGATCGACGACAACCTTGTCTCCAGCTAGGTCGTTGCCTAGTAACAAATGAATGACCTCAACGGGTAAAGAAGACACTATTCCGATTATCACAGGTCCTGAAACTAAGTCTGATGACAAATTTACAGAATGGAGAGGAACATTAACAAAGCCGCACTCTACTCCCTGAATGAGAACACTCTCATTAGAAGATTTCTCAGAAAAAGGGAAAGTACCTGATAATAAAAGACTCTGAGAAGCTCCTGTATCCCTTAAAATTTAATAAGGATAGGACTGGCCAAATCACCCATGAGTGATATAGAACCCTTCGACATGAATGGTTCATAATTCTCCATAATAAAATCAGACTGGGGTTTATTAGACCCAACAATACATGACCGTGACCTTGACCTCTTAGAAATAAGAGCATTTGGGATAGGTCTATCTTGATTCTATTGCTTACATTTCAATTTGAAGCAATCAGAAATAACGTGTCCTTTCTTCTTTCAATAGGTACACGTAGGAAGAGACAAGGATTTTGATACAAGTTTATCAGAAGTTTGATTTTTAAAAGTTGTGCCAGACTGAGTTTTAGAAGGAGTCGTATTAGGCTGAAACACCTTTTTACCAGTAGACTACTGAGTGAAAGACTTGCTTATAACAGGAACTGTATGAGTTAAGAAAGACTCGTCAGCAGCAAGAGCAGCATTTTCCAAGGTTTCGATCTTATGCTCTTCAAGATAAGTCTTAATGTCACTACGGACACAGTTCTTGAAATCTTCAAGAAATACAAGTTGTTTGATATTTTCATAATCATGTTCAACTTTCTGGGCTAAGCACCATCTCTCAAATAACCGCTCTTTTTCTCTTGAAAATTCGACATAAGTTTATCCAGGTTCTTTTTTATAGTTCCTGAACTTTTGCTGATAAACCTCAGGAATTTACATCATAACCCTTTAAGATGCATTCCTTAACCAAGTCATAGTCAGAACTTTGTTGTACTGACAGGGATGGAAAGATATTTCGGGCTTTCCATAAAGTACAGACTGCAATAATTGAGTCCAATGTTCCCTTGGCAATTTCAAATTTTCAGCAACTTTTTCAAAATAAGGAAAATATTTGTCTACTTCTTTTTCACTAAAAGGGGGTACTAGCCCAAACTTCTTTGCAATATCAAAATCTGAATTTGTATATGACGTGGAAATTTGCTTTTCACTTGCAGGCTCCATTTCTCTTATTCTAAATTGATATTCCCTCTCTTCCTTCTCTCTTTGCATTTGCATCTGCCTCTCTCTTCTCTTTCTCCGATTGTAAATGCACTTGTTCTTCCTGTAAATCGAACTGCATTTGTTTATCTCTCTCTCTCTCTCTCTCTCTCTCTCTCTCTCTCTCTCTCTCTCTCTCTCTCTCTCTCTCTCGCCTCTTTCTCAAATTGCAACTGCAATTGTTTCTCTTATTTCTGTAAATGCATTTGTTCTTTTTCTTTCTCCAATTGCGGCTGCATTTGTTTCTCCCTCTCCTCCTTTACCAATAGCAGTTGTTTTTGTTCTTTCTGAAGTTCAAGCTTTCTTAACTCTAATTCCATCTTGTATTTTAATTTCAATACCTTTACTTTGATGTCAGTCTGATACAGACGTACTGATCGAACCCAAAACACATTTATTCAAAACATTCTTTTCAACCAAATACTGAATCGAAATGTTTTAAATTTCTTGCTTCGTTAAGGAAGATTTTGCCTCACAAAGATCATATTTTCTGGCAAGTTCAAGCAATTCATCTTTTTGCAAACTATCCAGCTGCTCCTGAGTAGGACTAGAAAGAAAAGTCTTTACTTTTGATGACATTGTGAAAAAGCCTGTTGATTTCACTAAAGATTTCAAACAAAATGTGAAATAGTGCTTGGCATTTAAAAACTAGTGGAATTTAAATTTCAAAAAACAATTTTCTGAAATATTTTAACAAAATTCATATATCACAAGGACGAGAACGCTCATTTTCTTTGTTACGTGATGGCTTGTACAAAGTAACAAAGAAAAGAGTGAAGCCAACAAGCTTTGTAAATTTTAAGAAAATAATTTATTTCCCTAGAAAACAATGTAAAAATATGAAAAAGGACTTACGGTTTGTGAATCTAATCCAAAATTTAATCCTAGAATTTAAAAATATAAGTCCTATCACTAAAAAGTTCTAAATGAATCAAAGTTCGAATCCCGATGAAGTTCCAATACGGAAGGCGATGACGTCCTCTATGTCATATTCAGTGTTGGTGTGTCAACAGTTCCTTGTTGAATTTCAAGAATCAAAAATAATATTCCGGCTTTAGAATTCAGAATAATTTCCACTAAATGTCTTTGTCCAAGAATTTGTATGAGAACTGATATTTTCCAGGGAACACAAATTGTTGAATTCAAAAAATAGAAGAATTTGAAATCAAACTGGAATCAACATTAAAATACACCTTAAGCTCTGAAGGTGTAAAATACGACTGAAACACTACAAACATCTGTTTTAGCCCCCTATTTTAGATCACATGGTGGGGTCACGTGGTCACTTAACCCAAACAACTCAGTAAAATAACATGTCAATTAGCACGTAGGCTATTTACAAGTTCGATTGTACTGAATGAATCTTACTATAAGATTCAATCATAAAAAGTTGTTTACAAAATAGAGTTGACAATCAAGCCAAGAATGACCTTGATTACAACCAATGATTTTCACTCTGTGTTTACTAATTTCTGAACCAAGGTCAGGAACTAGGTCATCTAAAATATAATATAGCAATAGACTGCGTGTTTATCAGGTGTTACGAATATGTAATTAAATTGCTTGTGTGTTAATTTTAAAATTCTTTTTTATTTTAATTTTGTTTCATTACATTTAATTGTAATGATTATTTTCACGGTATTCGATATTTTTAGCTCATAGATTTTGTAAACAGTCTTTCATTTTTTATATATTTTCAGTGTGAGAATTGGGTTCTTAGACAGGGCTATTCTAGCTACGTGACAATTGGCATTTTTTTATTACGCTGTTCGATGTTAAGAGACCACGTGACCCAACACGTGAAACTGAAATGACGTTTTAGTTGGGTTTTAATACTCGTTCTCAGAGTTTTTCATTTAGTCGTATTCTTGAGACCTTGAGGTACAAGGTGTTTTATATTGTTGATGCCGGCTTGTTCTGAAGTTTTTTCTATTTTTTGGAATTTAATAATTTATTCTCTAGAAAACTAAACAAGTGTACGTTTTTTTTATAAAATTTCTGGAAGAAAGAACTTCAGTGGAAATTTCTTCTGGAGTTTTACGGAAACTTAGACTGTGATTCAATCGAGCATCTGTTACCACCAGTACAACGGTCTCATCTGACGTCATCGCCTCCATATTGGAATTTCATCGAGATTCGAACCCGGATTCTATTAGAACTGTTTAGTGATAGTACTTGTATTTTTCAATCTTAGGATTAAATTTTGGATTATATTCACAAACCGTAAGTCCTATTTCCAATTTTTACATTGTTTTCTAGGGAAATAAATTATTTTGTTAAAATATACAAAGCTTGTTGGCTTCACTCTTTTCTCTTGTTATTTTTGTACGAGTCTACACGTACCACAGATCAAAACAGAAAACTGAATTTTCCGAAAAAAAAGGTCAAATCCAGTGAATAAAGTTATTACAATAACATGTAATGAAAATAAAAATGAAATAAAAGATTTAAAACTAACACACAAGTAATTAAATTACATATACGTAACTATATATATATATATATATATATATATATATATATATATATATATGTATATATGTTATATATATATATATATATATATATGTTGCTAGTTATTATTATATATTATTATATATATATATATATATATATATATATATATTATATTGCGTGTGTGTGTTTGTGTTTCTTTCTTGCACGATCACGTCACTAAATTAAAGAAAAACTTTATTTGTAATGTCCTTGTATTCTAGTGAACTTTCTTCGACCAAAATCTCATTTTTATGTTCTATTTTTAATTACAGGAATATTGCAAATGTATATAAATAGACAGAGCGAACGCCTAGTGGTGAGAGCGTCCGCCTCGAATGCGGGAGGTCGAGGGTTCGATCACCGGCTGAGTCATACCAAAGACATTATAATGGCACTGACAGCTGCCTCGCTTGGCACCCAGGATTACAAGATTAGTGTTAGGACTGGTCGGCCTGGTGTCAGGATAATGAAACTGGGTGGGACATGATGCTACATGTCTGTGGCATGATGCTCCAGTACTAGATATCACTATAAACTGTCACACTGCAGACATCGTAGCGATATGACTGAAAAATTGTTAATGCTACGTTAAAACTCCAAATCACACACACACACACACACACACACACACACACACACACACACACACTTGTGTAGTTTAGCAATAGCAAATGTGTTATCTTCTTTATCTTTAAATTATTATTATCATTATTATTATTATTATTATTAATTGAAAATCTTAAGCTACACTTACGGTAACTAATCTGCTACTTGCCGCTATATCTTCATTTTCAACCTTGGTCCTTGTGGCTGCTTCTCGAGTGCTTTTCCTAGTCTCTCTATAGCGACTCAACACTTTCTCTTTGTCTTTATATTTTGAAACTTTGACAATCACGGGTCTTGGATTTTCCATTCAGAGTGAAAAAAGCTCGTTCCTTCCTCTACCCGACATTGAAAAAAAAGCCATAGAAAAAAGAAACAAAGGCTTTTTACAAATATGACAAGCTAATAATAGACGGTTACACGTATGCATTTGATAAGGTTAGAAATGTTGCTGTTCTTGTAGACAAAAGATAAGACTCCAGCCGAGGCCTAGAAAATGTGTATGAGGAGAGCGGTTCTACTTCTGTGTTAGGTATCTGGCTTAAGTGAGAAACTTCATTGAGAAAAGTATTCTGATTTTATTACCTATGTTGAAATATTTTATATACTAGGCTCCGTTGTAACGTGGGCAGAAACTATCGATCAGTTTCGTATTGACGGTTACAAAAACTTTGATATCGTAAGAATTAAATCACAATCAGATAAATGAAATTCAGTGTTCGGGGATCTCGGTGTTTGTTCGTGAGCCCCATTTCTTGAAAAGAAACGTCTCAAAAATATGACTTGGTTAGTTTTATCATCTAAGGCTAGCATACTTATGTGGAACATCATTTTTGTTTTACTTGATTGTAACCTTTATACCCATCTGTTCATTCTAAAGAAAATGTATACACAGTGGTAGAAAATAAGTTAGCTCACCTAAATATGAAATATGCTGACTATAAAATAATAATTGCGGGTGATTTTAATCCCTATACTGGTGCGGGGCCAGATTTTATCAACTATGATAGTGTTATTGGCCTAACTCAATAATTTAATTATTCAGAAGTCGAAGACATGTATGATCTGGCTAATCAAGACGTGAGATGAATCACTTAAAGATAATAAATTCTATAGAAATATGAATTAGAAAACAAAACAATAGCTTTTATCTGCATTTATTTTTAAGATGAACAACTTTTATGGCGTCTTGTAACGAATCGAAACATTGTTACGCAAAACAATATTACGAATTCAGCTTGGTATAAATATTTTTCAGAATTGTTTAATTTTTCCATTTCTGTTGACCTGATACAGGAAACTGAAAGAATCCAACAAACTCATGAAGCTTTAGATATATCACAATCACCGAAGAGAAGATTCGTCTAGCACGAGTAAACTGACACAGGACAAAGCTGGGTGATTAGATGCCTTATCAAGCGATTTCTTTATATGCACAGGCAACATAATTGCACCAATATTATTAATATTATCTAACAAACTATTAGATGCTGCATATTATCTAGAATACTGGTTAACAGCTATCATTATACAAATTTTGAAGAAAGGGGATGCAAATGAAGCCTCTAATTACAGAGGCATTAGTTTACTACATGTATTAAGCAACGAGTTTACGTCGATTTTAAATAATAGGATTAATGAATAGGTGGACGAAAACGAATTACTGGGCGAAGAACAAGCCGGAGTTAGAGTGGGTTATTCTACAGCAGATAATATATTTATATCATATATATTAGTTTATAAATATTTAAGAAAACGTAGTGGTAGATTCTATGCAGTATTTATAGGCTATGATAAAACCTTTGCTAGGATAGAGAGATGTTTACTGTACCAAAAACTAAATAGTGACAATATTAATGGAAAAATGTGAAGAATCATTAAAGCAATTTACAGTGATGTAAAAGCATGTGTTAAGCCCAACAATCTTATTACCGATGTGCTTAGTTTTCCAAGGTTGTGTTTTATCGCCTTTGCTCTTTTGTTTTTTTGGGTTTTTCATTTTTCAACGATCTGAAACCCTTTAAGCTGAAGGAAACAGGGGAGTGTCGGTAGAAACCATAGAACTATGTTTAATATTGTATGCAGACGATTTAATTGTCTTTGCTGACACTTTTCACGCGTTGCAAAATATGCTCAATAGGTTGCATATATATTGCTTAAAGTGGAAATTGAAAATGAATATGGATACAACAAGAGTAATTGGATTCCGCAGAGGTGGATATCTTAGAAGTTACGAAAAGTGGTACTATGGTCATGCAGAGATAAAGTTTGAATCTTATTATAATTATTTAAGATGCATATTTTCTTCACAAAATAAAAAACTCCTGGCATATGTGCCAGAAAAACCTCTATCGATGCATGCGCTGAAGGCTATGCATATATTGAAACAAAGTCTTCCAAATTTGGCAAATTACCTGTACCTGGATTGTTTGTTCTGTTTGAATCGAATATAGCTCCAATGTGGCTGAGGTTTGGGGGTTTTACGATGCCAGTGATATTGTTAAAGTTCATTTGTCATTTTGTAAATATATTCTTGGTACATCTAAGTTTACTCCAGATGCATTCGTTCGTAATGAACTAAGAAGAATTATTATGCAGAGTATATACCTCTGATCTCTCGTCATGGCTAAGATGGTGTGACCCTTTCTAAAGGCAACTGCACAAGCTAAAACAATAACATTTGTTTTATTCAGGAACATTCACTGACAAATGTTTCCGAATGCGCAACATTTTAGCTGCCAGTTATTTTTGGTAGATGCACCGACTTAAATCCATTTGTAGGCTGACTGTTTTCGTATTTCTTCTCAATATCTGGAATTTCAGCCGCAATTACGAACTTGGGGTGCAATGTGCATTCTAGTATTTGTAACAGCAGCAGAGAGGGTGAGGAGACCACTTGCTTGGATTGTTAATCATTGAAACAAAAATATGGTCTCAATATTCAACACGTTATAATCCCCCACCAATTGAGTAACTTCATTTTTGACCTTCGTTCCACGCGTGTTTGTTTACTCCTGGACAACCTACTTTTGGTCGCACCCTCTCTGCTGCTCTGGTGTTTTTACCCAAAGATTTTATCAAGACCTATACGATACCTCGACCTAGGATCATGTAAATTTATTGTGATAAATCCGTGTGCAGCAGCTTGTGCTTTTGAAAAAAGTTTTTGAATTTAATCATGTCCATGTCCCCTGAACACTAAGTCTGATGAATGTTTCGCAACGTATGCGTAACGACTCTATTAAACACAACTAAAATATTGCAGTTATCTCTGATCGCTTTAGGTATTTGTTTATAGCGCTGGGTAACATAAATCACGTCAGTATTTTTGTGTCTACGTCGGAAAAATATCCGAGCTGGATTTGATTGTTTGTCCAGCATCACATCATCATATACTACGATACTACGAGATTATTAATAAGTCCATCACGGTAATCTGCAGATGGCGCTTCATCAATATCGGTGATAAAATCAGTAATATCATTACCGTCTTCATCCAACAACTTTGCATTTTCATTAAAATCTTTAAGTACTTCATAACATCTCTGATCATCTACAGATGGTGCTACTAAATATAACCTATCCCAATTGAACCATTTCATTATCAAATTAAGCAACAATTGCGTCTTACCAAACCCAGATGGGCCAATTATTATCATCCTGACAGAATTTGGTAGCGCTGGATGATGTTTGACTGGTTCCTGCATTCGTGTTGCTGAGAAGTCAATTATATTCTTATGATAAATAATATGAATTTATATTGTGTTCGCTGTAGATCACCCACCTCCACCACTGGATTAACAACAATAATAACAAAGACTAAAAAGCATGCACTTACAGGCAAGTGTGTGAAATGTGGTACCGAAAAAAATACAAATTTTTTTCCCTTGACAAATCAAGACAGGCGGTTATATCGCTGCTTCGATGGGAAAATTACCAGAAACTCCAAGGGCTAAATACCCTGGTGAAAAACATCTTCTTCCTAGATATAACTACTGTGGTCCTGGAACCCGACTTGATATTCGACTTGAATAACGAGACCAACCAAGACCAGGAGAGTATAAAATAAATGCATTTGATCAAGCGTGTCATGTTTATGACGTTGCGTATAAGAGCAAAGATTTATAACAACAACATATTGCAGACGTGAAGTTGATTCATGCGATAAATTCTATAAAGAATAAATACCTCAGAGATAAACTTTCTAGCTTCCTGGTAAACTCTGCGATGAAAGGTAAACTAGTGCTAGGGGCTGGTAATTAATCAACTGATTATTATCATAATGGAATCGATTTATTATAGCCCACGAGGATATTGGAGGGGTAGAGCAGTGATTAATAAACTTACTTATGCAGCAAATGTTTCACGTTCTGTTGGTGCAAATTGGTTAGCACGACAGGCAATATGGCAGATCTAACTACCACCCCCTAAAAAAATTCAGTACGCACATTTTGATGTCAGCACTCCCAATGAAGTTCATCAAGCAGATATTTTGTTGTTACCGCACTATACTATTAAAACAGGCAGACGTCAATCACGCACATATAAATACGCTTTAACTGTCGTTGATGTTGCAAGTAGATATAAAGAAGCAGAACCACTATTATTATAATAATATAATTCCACAATCTGCCGTGTCCGTATTCGACACAATTGCGCTGGACATCAACAAGAAATTCTGATCTTGTCGGTGACCATGAATTCTTGTTTTGAGCAGCATGTGCAACAACTGATGGAACGGTAAAACAATTATTCATTATTTCTTCAGCTTCTGGCTCTGTCAAGATATTGTCAGGAGTATATTTTAATGCAATTTTTTTCATTTCTTCGTGGAGTGTCTGCACGATAAATTTCTCCATTAGGACGGACAAACTGATCATACACAGATTCTGAACTCTGGAATAACCACAAGGATACAGGGTCACTCTTAGTAATATTTCTGATAAAATCAAAGATATAATCATTATTAAATTTAACAGTTCGATCTCGTGGAAATATTGTTACGGCCGATGTCCATGCATGTGCGTTATGATCAATAATCGTAATCGGAGCTCCTCTTGATTTATATTTCGATTCTTACAAAATCTCTCCGGTTAGTGTTTTCTCTGTTATCGGGAATTTCAATTTTTTTCCTAGTTCAGCGACATCTTTAATAGACGATCCGGCATCTTTAACTGTTTCTGCCCACTTATTTATTTTTTTTACGTCGTAAATCAGTTAAACCTTTTCCACGCATCGCGTTTGTGAAGTGCTCTGTAATTCGCTCGGTTACACAATTCATCCTTGACTCTGTCAAGGACACTTTCATCGGTTTTAGATCATCAACACTAGGTTGATCATTTAGCGGATATAACGCATAAACAACTGCAGTCACAGGATACTCTCGTTCATAATATGGTTTGTCAATACCAGTCAATGTTCCTGGTTTAGAATTTTTATTTAACTTGACAATATTATTTCCAGTGTGCCCTGGCTGTGTCAGGCGGACAGGGTCACGTTTATCACGGATAATCCAAATGCCCTCGTCTGTCTGCACAATAGATTTTATTAGAATAAGATATCTTTGATTGTCGAGAGAGTTAATAATCTTCCTTCCTCGCTCGTCATTCATTCTAATGTCGATAATATCAATAATTCTGAATGTTGACCACACATGAGCCGCACCATCGTTGCGAAATTCCTTCTTGGCTTCACGGATACAATCAGTTATATCCCTATTCGTTAAAGCGAGATCTTGCATCGAAAAATTAAATTTAGATTCCAGCAGTTTGTCAAGATCAAATCTGGCTTTAGAAGGTTTAATTACGGATAATCTCTCAAACTCCTCCATATTATAATTAAAGTAAATATATATTTAAATAGAAGTATATAATATTATATAATGATTCAAACAAACAATAAATGCAGGTGGCTCATGATTGGTTATTCAACTCCTTGTAACAAAGCATTCGTAAATGAATTCTCTGGATGTCATATGCAGAGCGTTCGAGACGTGTATCCAGGACCAAATTCATGTTTACGTTGTGGTGTTGGGGTTAGAAGAGAAACGCAGTTATGTGTGCAATGCAGTGGTAAAAAATACAGACAACTGAAACGATATTATGATTTTAAAAAATAGCGCCGATGGAGTCTAATCTCCCATAAAAACCGCCGAAGGCTGTCTCTCCAGATTTTCAAAATATGATTTAGACAAATAATATTATTATACAAATGGAACAAAATGAATTTGTGAAACATCACATCATCAAGAATTATGAGGCATCTCGTGATGGTGTAATTAGGCACTGCAGATTAAAAAATCCAGTCGGGAATGTCATTAATACTGGTTATCTCAGATTCCGTGCTGGGAAAACAATGTATTTATCTCATAAATTCATCTATGAGTGTTATTATGGAATAATAAAAGATGGACTTGTGATCGATCATATCAGTGGCAGAAAGCTTGATAATTCTATATGTAACTTACAAGCTGTTACACAGAGTCAGAATTCTATACAAGGGGGTACTGGGAAATATTGTAAATTTCCTAGGGTCGTTAAATCTGTAAATGTAGATACAAACGAAGAAAAAATATTTCCTTCGATATGTGCAGCTGCTAAATATTTTAATATTTGCACGCCTTC
Organism: Megalonaias nervosa; assembly: GCA_016617855.1. Classification (NCBI taxonomy): domain Eukaryota; kingdom Metazoa; phylum Mollusca; class Bivalvia; order Unionida; family Unionidae; genus Megalonaias; species Megalonaias nervosa. The sequence goes on from JAECUM010035881.1 coordinate 20,749, forward strand.
AGTACAATATGTCGCAAATAATATAACTAAATCAGCATTTTCAAAGACATTTGAAAAAAAAATCACGTTTCAGTATGCACAATGAAGAGAGATAACTCCGTCAAGCAAACGCTTTCTCCTCTAGAGTTATCCTGATTTATAATATTTTTTCGCGCCATGATACAACATTTTTTCGACCTTTCTGAGGCTTTTATCGTCGGCGAGGAATAGGGGCTAATTATATGATTATACCCGATTCCTCAGTGATAATTGGGGCTAGGACAATTCTGCCAATCAATCTTACAATGGGCGGGAAAATAATTACATAAATATTTGTGTATAAAAATATCACAATGAAGACTTTGATACTGACCAATAATGATCTTAACTCAAAGAAATTTCAGATGAATGATGTTCCACCGCCATATTGTAAACTTACAATCGAAACAATGGAGGATGGTTCAAAAAAGATTTAAAAAATTATAGATAATTTTTATCATGGATTTTCACAAAAAATACAATCTATTAAATCCCCTTCCCGAGATGAGGTAGCTCGAAGACGATTACAGGATAATTTTGCCAGGCTACAGAAAAGAGAAAAATAAGTAATATGATTCAGAAATATTTTTATTTTTATTCTGATTCAGAAATATTTTTATTTTTATTCTGATTCAGAAATATTTTTATTTTTACACCGGAAATTGTGAAGGGAGATAACCATGTCTGCGACCTAGAGTAATCAAGCACTTATCTCCTTTTTACTGCGTAATATTATTCCGCAATAAATTCGACATTGAGATAACCCTCAGAATAAACAATTAATAATTATATTCTATATGTCCCGATTCTCCAGCGACGATACAGTGACTGTGGTAGCGAATAGCTATATTCTTAAATTGAACTGCGTATTTGTAAGAGCTCCGGTAGTCGTGGGGTTAAGGCGTTCGCGTACGGATCCACTAATGGAAACTCTCCACATGTTCGAGTCTCAAAAAATGCTAAAGACATATTGTCTTGCATTCGGCGACAGATGCTATTATAAATGGGGCGCGCCTGCGGACAGTTGATGACGAAATATGTATATATGGATTGTAAAAAAAAAAAAAAAAAAAAAAATTATTACAGGTGAAACTCGCTTGTAACCCCCGAACCTAAAAGCGCCCGGGATTCAGATAGCTTAGCGATCCAATAATTGCAATGAGAAAAAATATAACAATTACCTAAAAAGATATATATCTGACGTCATTCAATTCGCTGGTGAGGTACTCTTCTTTTGCTATATTTATTTATTATTCTGATTCTGATTCAGATAAGAATATTTATTTTTATTCTGATTATGATATTTATTCAGATAATAATTTTTTTCTTTATTCTGATTATGATATTTATGCATAATCAAATTTATTCAGATAATAATATTTATCCAGATAATAATATTTATTTTTATTCTTGATTATAATATGTATTCAGAATCAATTATAATATTTATTCAGATAATAAGATGTATTCAGAAGCAGATTATAATATATATTCAGAATCAGATTATAATATTTATTCAGAAATATTTCATTCAGAAATATTTTTATTATTCTAATTCAGAATTATTTTTATTATTAATATTTCTATTTTTATTATTCAGATATACTTTATTATTCTGATTCAGAAATATTTTTATTATTAATATTTTTATTATTGTTTAAAACAGATATTTATTATATAACGATTTACGAAAATATTAATGTTATTATTTCTGCAATTGAAAAATTACAAGAAGACGGAGGAATAAAACTTCTAATCAACTTAATACTGAAAAGATTATTTGTGATTTTGAATCATTACAACAACGAAAATTTGAAAATAAATATACATTACCATCTCATTACAGATTCATGAAGTTGATTTTTCGATCGATGTTAGAATCCGTGGCAAAGATCGATGACATGCAAGTTCAAAAAATTCGTTTCACTCGCAAACGCGATTGAAAACATTAAATCAGAATTATCTCACGAATAAGAGACAAAATAAATTGTGAATAATCGTGTAAAACAGTTGAGAAAGATTATGTCAGATCGTCAAAAGATCGATTGTAAAAGTGAAAGTGAAAGTAGTGACACTGAGGGTACAAGCCCAGTAACTATGGTAATGGCTAAACGAAACCCTTGGCAGAGTCTTGACAGAGTCAAACTACAGTAAAAAAAAAATATTTATTTCTATTCAGATTATAATATTTACTCAAATTATGATAATAATATTTATTCAGAATTAGATTTATTTTTTATTCTGATAATATTATTTATTTTTATTCTAATAGTAATATTTACTCAGATAATAATGTTTTTTTCAGAATCAGATTATAATATTCATTCTGATAATAATATGTAATTAGAATCAGATTATAATATTTATTTTTATTATATAATAATATTTATTCCGATTATAATAATATTTATTCAGAAATTATCATATAATAATATTTATTTAGATTATAATATTCATTCAGATAATAATATATATTCAGAATCAGATTATAATATTTATTTTTATTCTGATAATAATATTTATTCATATTATAATATTTACTCAGATTCTGATTATAATATTTACTCAGATTCTGATTATAATAATATTTATTTAATTCTGATTTATTCTGATGCAGAATTAGATTTATTTAGATTATAATATTTTTGCATTTTTTATTTTGATAATGATATTTACTTTTATTCTGATAATAATATTTATTTATATTCTGATAATTTATTCAGAATCAGATTGTAATATTTATTCTGATAATAATATGTATTCAGGTAAAAATATTTATTTTTATTCTGATTATAATATTTATTGTTATTCTGATTCTGATTATAATATTTATTCAGATAATAATATTTATTTTTATTCCGATTCTGATTATTATTCTTACTATTTATTCAGATAATAATATTTACTTTAATTCTGATAATAATATTTATTCAGATAAGAATATTTTTTTTTATCCTGATTATAATGTTTTTTATTCTAATTCTGATAATAATATTTATTTTTATTCAGATAATATTTATTCTGATTATAATATTTATTTTTATTCTGATTCTGATTATTATTCTGATTATTTATTCAGATAATAATATTTAGTTTTATTCTGATTATATCTTGTCATTTAAGAATATTTATTTTTATTCTGATTATAATATTTATACTGATTATAATATTTATTCAGATAATATTATTCAGATAAGAATATTTATTTAGATAATAATATTTACATTTATTCTGATTATGATATTTATGCAGAATCAGACTTATTTTATTCTGATAATAATATTTATTCTGATATAGAATCAGATTTGTTTAGATTATAATATTTATGCATTTTTTATTCTGATAGTAATATTTACTCAGATAATAATATTTATTTTTTATTCTGATAATAATATCTATTCAGAATCAGATTCATTCTGATAATATCATCTGCTCAGATAATATTTACTCAGATTCTGATTATAATAATATTTATTTTTATTATATAACAATATTTATTGAGAATCAGATTTATTTTTATTGTATAATAATATTTATTCAGAATCATATTTATTTTTATTCTGATAATAATAATTATTAAGATTCTGATAATAATATTTATTTTCGTTATATAATAATATTTATTCAGAATCAGATTTATTTTTATTCTGATAATAATAGTATATTTATTTTTATTCTGATAATAATATTTACTCAGATTCTAATTATAATAATATTTTTTTTATTCTGATAATAATATTTACTAAGACTCTGATTATAATAATATTTATTTTATTGTATAATAATATTATTCAGAATCAGATTTATTTTTATTCTAATAATAATATTTACTTCAGATTCTGATTATAATATTTATTTTATTATATAATAATATTTATTCAGATTGTAATATTTATTCTATTCAGATTATAATATTTATTTTATTCCGATAATAATAGTTTTCAGATTATAATATTTATTTTATTCCGATCATAATATTTATTCAGATGATAATATTTACTCAGATTCTGATAATAGTATTTATTCAGAATCAGATTTATTTTTTATTCTGATAATAATATTTATTTTATTCTGATAATAATATTTACTCATATAATAATATTTATTCAGATTATAATATTTCCTCAGATTCTGATTATAATAATATTTATTCATATTATAATATTTACTCAGATTCAGATTATAATAATATTTATTCAGATTATAATATTTGCTCAGATTCTGATTATAATAATATTTATACAGATTATAATATTTACTCAGATTCTGATAATAATATTTATTCAGAATCAGATTTATTTTTTATTCTGATAATAATATTTATTCTGAATCATATTTAATGTAAGAATGTGAACTTGATCTCTATCACATACAACTTTAATAATATGTTCTCTTTAACAGTTGTATTGTTGTGCGAACGCACATACAGATTAATACTCAAAACTTCATTCCTTAAATCCAGAAGGTGTCCCGTCTGTTCAGTAAGTTTGAAATTTATCCTTGATAATAGCGGATTATGACATCTCAGATAAACAGGATTAATTGGTTCTGATACAATCAAACATCCCGGACGGGACATGCGGCGTAAATGTATATAAAATGTATCTTTGCTGGGCCTGATTAGAGTTTTCAAGATCTACTTGATAACTGCCGTCAATTACGTCACAAACAAGATTGACAGCAATCGTTGATGTAATATTAACAATACCAGGTGATTTATGACGGCCTCCCTCATGCGGATCGTTTTTGTATCTGAGTATACCTGGCTGCGGGTTTATTTTCTTCCATGATTCGAGAACTCTTGGAAAATAATCATTAACTATTTCGCCAATTGATTTCCCTGTATCGAATTCAAGTTCAGGTAAAAGGACGTCATCACTCTGTTCACTAAATGATTTTTTTTATAATGTTTTTCAAATAACAGTTCCAATTCATGGTAGATTTTATATTTGCAAATATAACTCCGTTGACGTATTTTAGGTTCAAGAAAACATGCGTTAGATGATTAATATTTTTAATGATTTGCTGTTTTACATCTTCGTCGTAATGTTGTGTTATGGACATAAATATATTTGTTATATTAATGTGTGCTAAATTATATTCAGGCTCAATTGCATTTCTGAATGATTTAAACAAATTTATATTTAATTTCTTTTCCACTGGAACTGGTAACACATCTAGTCTTATTGGTTTTGGTTCGGGGGGATAACGCAAATGATCCGATATGTCGGGAAATATTTTATTTCCTATAGCAATTTTATTACTTGCATTAAAATATATCCATGGTTCTTGTTTTCGATATTTTGGAATTCTAGTAAATGATTCTTTCGGTACAAGAAATTCATCTCGACGTGGTTCTGGTGGTCCTTGATAAACCGGTATAACTTCTGACCATCTTAATACAGTTCTAATCGACGACTGATACAAACATGTACGGCATAATCTGGAGAATTTACTTCAATCGCCGCAGATAATGTTGGTTCGTGAACAGTAATGGCTATCTTGGATCTTTGCCTGTTATAGATTTAATCCGGCGCTGGAATTCATCATTGATCTGTTCGATTTGATAACTGCCCGTGGGAATACTGACTACTTGCCAATCTGGGGTTCCATCGTCCTTATTTGTATTTGCAAATACCAGTGAGTTGTTTGGTTGTAATCCACCAAACGGCTTTGATCTGATATTCGGCCAACTATAATAAACTCGCAATTGTGCTAGTGCAATTTCTTTTGCTGGAATTGCAGTTGGAAAATTAATGCTAAACTCAGGATTGGTTGAACTCGCTGATATCATTGTGATTTTGGGCGGTGCTTTATTAGTGACAATTTCTTGTAGTAATTCGTTTGACATTATTAATAAGTCAGGATTTTAAATCAAGGTAACTCTGACAAAACCAGGATTCATAAATCAGGAGCATTTCTGCGAATTCCTGATCTGATATTATCTCGTCGCTGAGTCCTGATGATATCAGCGATGATAATTTGGCGTGTGCTTGTGTTGCCGCTGATAGTGACATTTGATATTCATGCAATTTATCAGCAGCACACGTACATATATTTTTTTCCAATTATATTAAGAACACCAGCAATTGTTGTTGTGGTTGAAACACAAATTGTTACAACTGCTGGTGATGTCATTGTCACCGCATACAGTAATACACCGATTGCAACGACTACGACAGATGCAGAATAAACAATTATATCAGTAACAACGACACGTCTATGATACAATTTTATTTTTACTGTATGCTCATCCATGATATCTTTCAGTTGGGTCTTTAACAAACACACTTGTTCGTATCTGTATTTGTTTGCCGACATGTATACTCTTTACTAAGTAATCAATTGAGGTGTTTCAGCGACTAATTCCAGACACCACCAGTAGCACTCTGCGGTTATTTTTTATCAGATAGTTCATTATAAATATTTCTTCGGTATCTTTATTTAATACAATAGACACGGTTCCAGAATAATTATCGGTTGAATGACGCCATGGAAATGTAGTAAATATCCTAAATTTTGCAGCGCTGAACACAGACAGCCTATACACGCCAGTGACTTCCGCTGTGTGTTTGATAGTGTTATTTTGCTGTGACCATGTTGATGATGCTGATGATACTGTGTATACCACGTTGGTGATCTGCTTGTGAGGAATTTTAATCAGATTAGTTTCATGAACGATACGAGGAATTCCACCGATGATATCGTTGAGTCTCGCGTTAATATCAGAAAGTTTAATATCAACGAGTAATGGATTACCGACGAAATCTTCTATGGTTTTATTGAGCTTTTTAAAATTTCTGCGAACATTTCAAAACATATTCACGTGACCGTCATATTCAGATCGCAACGTGGTCAATTTGACATCGATTGTAGTATCTTTATAATCCACATATTTCTTTGTTGCGGCATCTTCATCACTTGTTGGTTCCCTCAAAACGACAATTTTATTTCCGTTCATGTTGACTATACCTGTCATTGTATCACCAGTGGATTTTAAACGATCAGCAACACTTCTTTTAATTTCATCTCTGATAGTTGCGATTGATACATTTGAGTCTCTGATTCTACCACCATCAGTAAACACTGGAATATTATCAAAGGTAGCAGCAAGAACTCTACGAATTATATCAATCCACTTAATATTACTCGTCTTTAAAATACCGTATTTATCCTGAAAAATAGCAACTTCATCCCGGTCAATTCCAGACAAGTTCATAATATCAGCAAGATCGTCTTTGGTAGCGTACTTCTATAAATCGATATCATCTTTTCTTTCTTCCTGTCAGAGACAGGAGAGGACCTTCCATAAATATCAACCATTATATGATTAGCGATTATTTAAAACGGTGTATTCATGTACAACTTTATGAGGTGGTGTTTCTGACGATGATACAGCGTCGAGTACAGCAAGCACTTCACGGCCGCATATCGGCGGATCGGTTATTGTCTGTGTTGGTAATGTTGAATACCAGATTGGTGTATTGAGATTATTAACAGATTTTAAAAACTCCTTTGGTGGTGCTGACCCAAAAGAATTAAAATAAACAATTCCACGTGGATCAATCGCGTATGCAACCTAATGAGTACCTGGACCAGAGTTTTTATCGAGATTAACGATACCGGTTTCAACATTGTTTGGTTAGTGTGGTGATTGATCACGCATAAAAACACCTCTGAAATTTTTGATATTTAGTTTTTAAGCAGTATCAAGAAAATCAAAACTGGACATGGGAAGAATCAACCAAGTGTCCCTGCCAGTCTTAAACACTTTCCGTACCGAGTTCCTGGCAGTCTTAGACCCTTTCCTCCACGCATTCCTTTTCCTGGACTTTAGTGCCATCCCAGCAGCAGTTCCAAGTGCAGCTGCTTTTGCAACGGCTGGGGCTGCAGAGGCTATTATTCCTGGAATAGCTGCGAGAAGTGGAAATATACCACCCGTCTTAGCGATGTCTTTAATGGCACCCGCAGAAAGATTAAGTCGTATGCCGGTCTTTGATCGTTTGGCTTCATTGAAGTGCTTAAGCTGACGTTCTGACAATGATAGTTTATTTGAACCACCTTGGATTTGTTTTGTTTTTAGAGATATTTTTACTCCACAGTTCTCTTTTGATAGTGATTGCAGTTTTTTAATCTGACCAGGAGTCAGACTGACACTAACATGATGATATGACATTTATAATTATCATCTTGGTTTTAAATTCCTGATAAAATCAGGAGATCTAATTACATGTTTTCCACTGGGGTATCAATGACTCTCATTCGTCCACCAACACCTTTGAGTAGCATTGCTTTATCCGAGAGTATAACAGCGATTGCTCTGTAATTAGCAATTGCTTCTCTTGTCATACTAGTTCCAAAATGTATATCAACGACAGATTGTCTGAATAAATCCAAGTGTTCCAGCGAAAAGTAATGGATCGGTTACAGCGTTGTAAAATCTAACTGTGATATTTGTAAACCAGAATCAATATTTTGATCACGCCCCATGAATGACATTAAATGATGATATACACGCGCTACATGAATTTGATCAAAATTTAATAAAATATCATCAGCTGGTTCTTGATGTCCATTTATCCTCAGTGAAAGCTCACTAACTCCAAGTTTCTCAAATATCATTATGCTACGTGTTTGTGAGTTTATTCGTTCAGTATTTTGGAATGCGACAAATACATGTCACGGTGCAGAAACAACTTGCTGTGATGCTATATGCCATGTGAATAAACCATCAATGTAACTTTGAATAGCATCTGTGGTCATCGTTAACCATGACAACGTTGATTTACCACCTTGACTCACAAAAGAGAGTAAACGTTCTTCTTCAGGTATTGTTGGAGTCATTACTGGCATCCACAATGAAAGTTTTGTCAGAATTTCTTTCCCAGCATCACCAGCAGGTCGCCATATTGCATCATCGTCTGAAGCTCCTTTCTAACATTTCTACAAAATCCAAAGATATGTGTCAGTGGAATTGCACATGAAAATCTTCTACTTCTATCTTGCAACATTGATCGACGTGCTTTAAATCCTAAATTATAATCTAAATCAACATTAATAATCATGTTTTCCATATCCGCGTCGGCGTTTCGGACAAAGTTTCTTGGGCGTCCTATTTCATATTGTCTATATTCGGGAGATTCAGAAGAATCCTTGTGAAACATCATTGATGGACCAGCTGACCTTGAATATTCGTCGCTGTATCTTGCAAGACCAAGTATTGTTGTGGCAACGTCAACATCTCTTTGAATCGATTCAATATTTTTCCGTCAATCATGTACGTAGCACTGTCCAACAACGCCATAGTACCATTATTAACAAAACCAACACTAATATCAGCTCCATATTCAGTATTATCTGTTTTCAGAATTTCACCTTCTACTTCAATAAATACTTCAACGGGTAAGAAATATTTGCTTGTATCCTGAACTTGCAGCTCAATTCTCCCACACTGATCTGGCTGTCGTGCGTCATACGAATAATATTGATAATCACGCACAGAATCATCCTTGAGTACTGGTGCGTCCATGTCGAATGCTGGATCAGATACACGTTTGAACATTTTTATCATAATTGCTATCGTCTAACACGAAAACCACTTCCTGCTATCAGACTAGCAGTTATATTTTTTTCTTTTTCACCACCTAACTCTGCTAATTTTTTATTTGCAGCCTGATTTATTATTTTACTAACATTCGAAGGCATCACTTCAGTGCTGGGTAATTTTACTGACTGAGGTTTTCGTTGTATCAGTCGTGCTAGTCTATCTTTGATTGCTGAGAATGCTTTGCTGGCAACATCACCAACAGCACCAATACTTTTTTCACGAACAACATCAATAGCCTTCACTCCTAGTTGTTTTACAATCGGTATCGCCTTTGGGACTATCCTTCTAAATAGACCCTGAACAACATCACCGAGTCCATCCCCGTAAATCGCTTTATAGGTTGGTAATCGTGAATTTGTCACCCTGACCATGATCGGTCCACGTTGAGCATTGTATATGATCATCTTATTTTTATTCACTGCATCTAATTGCATATATTCATCAATCACTGCGGTAATAATCATCAACGATTTCATCGATGAGAGCCCGGTAAACATTAATGTCCATGATACCGCCTGTAAATAATATCTGACAAATATCAGCTGCTTCATTTATAATTTCTGGGGAATTATTAACAGCTCGTTTTCCGCCATTCAGAATTTCTAATCGTTCAACATCGGCAAGGCCATTATTGGGACATGGAGTAATAAGACCACTTCCCCTTGTACCTGTACCAATGCCACTTCCAGTTGGGCCTGGGGCGTCTTGCCATTCTTTTTTCTCACTTGTTATTGGACTAGTTATTTTTTGTTGTCGTAAAAGATATCTTTTTATCTCATCGTTAAACTCCGTATATCTTAGATCGTCACTTCTGACCTGATCAACTCCGTAGTGTATGCGATATACCCATTTGTTCCAGTCATCACGGCTTATAGAACGACCACGGTACTCTGGTTTGAGAAATTGATCTTTATTATTGAAATATTTCGCGGTACTCACGGCGAATTGTTTTACGCTTTTGAATTCCTAATATCATTAACAGTTTCTCTGGTAAATTTATCAATCGAGGCAACTCTAGCTTTTTCTTGTTTTGGTTCTCGTTCTTGTTCTAGTTCTGGTTCTGGTATAAGATCCTTTATATCACCTATTTGAGCACGAGCTTGGTCTATACCTTCAAGTATTTCTCGCATTGGTTGAGCAGCAGCTATTTCAGCTGGAAGTTCTCGTAGAATTTTTTTTTTTTTTTTTTTTT
>JAECUM010035882.1:0-11377 GCA_016617855.1 Megalonaias nervosa
TATATATATATATATATATATATATATATATATATATATATATATAAATGGTTGTTGCGGTTAAACAGAAAATTACGCTTGCTTATGGCACGTGTTGTTTTAGCAACGTCGTTGTTACTTTCTAGCCATTTCGATCTTTCAAAAGCAAAATCGTGTCCATTTTTAGTGAGATCCCTTGGTTGACATGACCCTGATCTTTAATAACCGCTGTTGTAACATGTTGTCGAGGTGAAATGCAATAATTTCCGAAGATTGGCTGCTAAAGCCTGCCATATGCCTTCTTAGGCAAAAGGGGTGAGTGTTGGAGTGCAGGAAGGTCTGTGCAATTACATTGTTTTAACTTCTAATGGTCGATTTAATCTGTAGCTTCTCATTTTTGATCGGAAATCACAGGAGTGAGTGGGTGGGAGCTTGTTGTAGTTATTATTAGGGTATACAGAGTTGATATAGATAAAACTTCACATCAGATGATCTGGACACAGGGAAGCAAAATTAGTCCACAGAATGTATCGATGTGTAAAAAATTCCAGATGAGTATCACGTGACCGTTTACATCCAATCAAAACGTAGAAAACGCAGTCAATTCATAACAATTGGAATTATTGTCCCTTATTACTTGAAAAAGAAAGCAGTAACTATTGTGAGAATATTTTTCCGGTTTTACAAAGTGGTAACTATGTTCAGAAGAATCGTTAAAAAGAAAAGTAACTAAAAGGTCTTCCATTTTAAAAAAAAAAAAATTGCTTTTGTGGGAATTTCAATTAGGTAACTAGTTATTGTTTTAAGTCAATTGCATTTGTGAGACGTCAATTAGACAAATTTGGGGAGGTGTCAATTAGGTTACTTGGGGACGATATATTTTATTACATCATTGTATGACTGCTTTGTTTCATTTATGATTAAAAAAAAACTCTTTGTCAATAACATCAGAGAGACTTCGTATATGTGGGTAAATGATTTTATTCAAACTGTAATCAGACTTTTTGGAAAAGAAAAAGAGAATATGTTCATATTTAGTTTTCTTTTTAGAAAGGGGTATACAAACTTAGCTTCATCAACGTCTTACGGAAATGTTAATCTCTTTAATGTGCTATAATCCTAATCCTTATCTACTCCAACATATCGTATAAATATTCATATAAGACACGCGGTTGATAAAGATATGAACATTAAGTATACTAACCAATCGTATGTAACATTAATATATGTGCAAAAGAAAGGCCAGTGGGTCACTTAATCACTAAGTTCGTGCTATTTTAATGACATTTTGGTCTAACCAATATTTTAGCTTTTCTCAAGATCTTTGTTTTATACTGGAATGATAGCAAATTACAATCCTAAACATGCATGATTGGCTAAGAAATAATTCCTAAACTGCCCGCATATTCCCTTTCAATTCTGCACCATGAGAGAGAGAGAGAGAGAGAGAGAGAGAGAGAGAGAGAGAGTTCACACAGCGTTATCACAAGGATTGGGTTTTTTCTTGGAGAGATATTCTAACCTGGTAGAGGGAAACTTAGAAACAGACCTGTGTTGAAAACTACTCGATTTTCACCATTATCTCCTCCTGAACAATTCTCACCTTCGACAAGTAATATCAGATTTTTATTATGGCCGTACATTAGGGCCATATGCATATGTTCCAAGAGAACAAGCCGAACCTCAGAATGGGAGGATGCAGAAGAAATTATATTGACGAGGCTATGAACAACATATGATTCATCCATGCCCCCTTGAAATATAAAGCTATTATTATTATTATTATTATTATTATTATTATTAAGTTCGCTTGTTCAGTATCACGATTAAACGTTCTGATTCTAAATCCACTACATCCTCCCCTATTCGCATAACTTTACCGGGACATAATGCCTTTTGCACCAATTGAGCATTTTTATTAGATACAGTTGAATTTCGATACGTATTTGTTCCTTCGTTTGTCTCAATCCTGGAAGCATCACAAAACAAGTTGGTTTTCTGCAGGATAAACAGGTAATTAAACTGATAATACCGTATTTTGTTATCGTTATAAATTTGTGCTGGTCTTACACCCACACGTAAAACATGTTTCCTCATTTTAAGATCGTTTTCAAATTGTTTCTTCTTTTTATTTTTCCATAATTCCAATCTGACTTTAAAAACATGTAATAGTTCAGGTTTCCTTTCAACGTTTATGCTTGGTGTTCTTTTTTGTTCATGTACATTTTGCTTTCCCCAAGAGCTCGGTTTGCTGGTAACCCTGGGAAATTATGAAAATAGCGCTCTTATATATACATGTGTGCGTGTGAGCTTGTATCGGAATAGGAAGGGAGTCACGTGATGAGAGTACACGTGCGTAATCTCAGTATTTGAGACCTTTCCCAATCATAATTTGGAATCCTCTTGCATATATTGCAGACTCAAACCTCACAATCATACTCGGAATCGTTCTCGGTGCAGTTGTATTTATAGCCGTCATCATTGTTTTGTGTATCCTATGGCGAAAGTGGAAGAAGAAAAAATTCATTCACACAGAGGAAACAATGGTATTTATTTATTGTGTTATATTTAATTTGTATTTGTTAGTTTTTTCTCCATGATTATAGGCTATGTATTTGCTGTATTTTGGACTTCAACTTTAATGAATCAACTTTGCTGTGCACTGTGAAAACAACTAGGGACATTGATTTTGGTTTTGTTTTGTAAACAAATTAAACATAGTTAATATTTCTCTAGGAGTGTGAGATAAACATTAGGATCATTATTGAAACATATTTACTTGGGTCTGGTTCTAGGATATTGGAATTCACCCATAATGGATTTGTTGTACCTGATGTTTCCCATGTTCTGTTTGATAATTCTAGTAACAGATTTTATCCTTTTAAAACTTAGAATTTTCTGGAAATAAACTTTGGACCTACATCCTGATTCTACTTTTTTGTATTAGTTTTCCTTATATAATCTTGTTGTTCATTCTTGAGATAATATCAGAAGCTGTATCATTGCATTGTTGTGTTCCGTTTTTTATTTGCGTGGAATCATTTATTCACATGATTATTCTCTGGAATTACAAACGCTCAATCTTCTTGGACAGAAACATTAACTTGGAATTAAAAGTGAATTCAGACAAGGACCTTTCGGATTATATTAGCGTGATTAATTGGAAGACTTTTAGCTTATCGTTACACCTCAGGCCACTGGTACATTAGTACATCCTAGGCTACCGTCACATCAACACATTCAGCGATGGAGCTTGTTTCAAACACAAATGGATTTTAATTATAACGTTATTCATTAGGACCGTTGATAAAACATTTTTGACTATTTGGGATTTAATTTGCAATAATTTATTTTCTAAGGAAATATATCATTTGCTGAATGTTGGTTTTCGGGGGGGGGGGTCTTTCTTTTACTTAGTTTAAGACTATAGTGTCGTAATAGAAACTTGTGGGCTACTCAGGAATACGAGTTTCTCTAAAACATTTAAGAAAACTATGTTTTTGAAATATAAATTCACTTCGTTGTGGAGTTTGCTCAGTCCCATGTGTTATTTTACATATTTTAGAAATGAACAGTAAAAAAACCCAACAAGCTTTCACAATTCTATCTAAAGTGAAAAACATTATTTTAAATCCTACCATGGAAACGTTAGAGTCCTTAAAACCGAATGAATTGCTCCAGCTTGCCAGTTAACGATCTTTCTGAGGCAAAGAATTCTTTATCGAAGCAAGAGACTAAAAGTGTTTTGGTCTAATATTTGGTAGAAAAGTAGTTTTTGGATAAAAGTACTTTGGGTTTGATTAGTGAATCTGTATTAGGCTTTACATAAAGGTAAAGGAATTGAAATTAAAACAAAAGAGGGAAATAGAGTTAAGAAAGCTTGAACTTCAGAAGGAGGAAAGAGAGAGACAACTGTTCGTTTTCGGTCTTTCCTTTTGCTTAGTCAAAGACCACAGAGTCATAAAACTATTTTAAGAATTCTCTCATGCCATAATTTTAAACAATTGTCCTAACAACCTATGTGTTTTATGCTATGTTATAGCAACGGAGATTGTAATGAAATCAAATCGAGAGATTTTTCTGACTTCTACGCATGCATTTGCACATACCGTAATATACAGTTACAAGGTAAGTGATTTCCATGCTTTAAACTACGGTTTTTGGTTTCAGATCGAATCAACGTTTTCACATTTGCAATTACAAAATGGAATCGCACCAACAGATCATTTCGTTGGAACTTCCCTTGACCAAGGTAAAATTATTTCGATCGTGTAAATTATCTAAATTTGAACTGATGAGCATGTGTATGGGTCTCTATGTTTGTCTTACTTTCTTTCGTTTAAGGTTTGATTTGCACGTAATGTTCAGTAATTGTTATTATTTATGCATTGTCCGAAACATTCTCAAACATTTGTTACGTCTAGGGGATTAAACTTAAGCAACAAGACAAGGGAAACCCAGCAAGCAATCAAGTCTCAAAAATATACATTTATTTAAATAAAATATAAAAGCAAACAAAGTGAAAAAATTAAAAATAACTTACAGTGTATACATTCCTAGAATTTAATCTTAACAATCCTAATAATGTACTACCAATTTCTCACTCACCTGAAACTGTTCCAAGGTATTCCGCATGAAGCTTATAGAGTGATTATGTGTTACTGTGATAACTCCACTGCATGTAACAAACTTCTTAATCCAAATGTTTTTCTTCAATGTAATCTCATATTCAAGTCATTGAATATAACCACATTTTCCCAAAGTATTGACTGTTACATTAAAGCTTTTCTGGTCTGCTATGTCCAATGAACATGTAATTGTATATCAATATTTACCTATATGAATCTTACTAATGCTGGGTATAACTAAAAGAATGGAATACGTGGTACGTATGGTCTTAATATTGCGTCCATTTGCATTTCAAATAAACAACATCTGATTCGCAAAAATCTCGAACAATTAGATCTTTTTATTTCATCATAACTCTAACGGTCGTTAAAAAGTCCTGTTCTGAATTTCAGAATCAACAAACTGCTCGTGCATGCGTGATAGCTCTCTACAGGGCAAGTGTACTATGAATTCAACTCTTCCTTACGTATCCCACATTCATTCTCGCGTGTCCTTCTTGACCTGCTGCTTAATTGTCGATTTACTTTAGATCGGTCTAGTAATGAATGAATGAGATTCACAACAACGAAGAGCACATGTACTTTTACTGTAGTACTAACCATTGCAATAAAAGGATTTAGAAGCTAACCGTCCTAGTCTCAACAACTTAAATAAAAACATTAGTAGACATTCAAAAGATAAGTCATAATGACGTAAGAATTTGCTTTTATTTTCCTCTCTCCGACTGATACATAGGATATGGCGATAAGAACCATATGCCAATAATTAGGTTTTCGTATGCCTTGTAGTTTTCTTTGTTGTGATGTATCAAGCGTAAAATAAAGTAAAAATAACCATTTCTTTCTAAAGAGGTTAACTTATAACCAAGAAGAACTTCTTTTCCTCTTATAGGAAATATCGCATTCAGTTCAATTTATTCTGCATGATAAACAAAGTAAAACAATATAACAGTTTGTTTGAAGAACAGAGTAATATCATCCTTCAAGAGTGGAAAATTGTCACTTATTCATAAAATACTTCAAAATGGTATGAGTACTCCAAAACCACTATTGTAGAGATTGCAGTAAAATTTAAACACATAGCAAATGGTGTTTGATTAGGAGAAAAGACAATTTAAGGGTATTTGTGTATTGATGATCACTAAAGGAAGATATAGAATACCTTTGACAGAAGAAACAAATGTTATGAATTTAATGGAAAATATAGTAATATACAACAATGGGGAATGGACAATAAAATAATTGTACACCTCGGAGAGCAGGATGGGCACAAAATTAATTTTCACTATGTTTGATAATGACTTACGTGACTTCGATTTTTTAATCGTAGCGACATTTAAGATATACGCGATATATTTACTTAAATTCAGTACTGTCGAACCGTACTCTTTACTTTTTCGTCGTTGCTAACTTTATAAATATGATGGATAACAAAGCGAATACAACTTGTTTAAATTTGGCAATATTAAAACCCTATATGCATTTATCTAACCGCAAATACATCCTCATTGTCTGGTATATTTAACTTGCATTATTTGAAAGTTATGGTTTTTTTTTTTTATTTCATTATATGGTATGGGTAATTGTATTTTGGGCTTGACCTTGTCCAAAATCAAATTCATTATCTACTTGACCTGAATCATTGATTTGGGTTTTGTAAACAACATATTTATCTCAATCTGAATCCAGACCATTCGAAATTCCACATGAAGTACTGTGTCTACCTGTTGTTTACTACCTTTTATATTATAACTTTAGTAACATACCTTCTAATTATAACTATGATTATATCTTGTAAGCATTTGGAACCTTCCAGAATTAAATTTTCCATTTGGTACTTATTTGTCCCAGAAAATGCAAATTGTGACCTGAGGTCAAGTAGAGGACTATATAATTTTCTTTATCTAGTAATTATTCATCCGTGCTGTATAATCTGAACATAATCAGTTGTATTATTGTTGTGTCAAGGATTTCATTTGGGCTTCATTCAAAAGTGATACAACACTTCCCTCGTGTGCAGTGTAGGTAGTTATGCATCGCCACATCTGGGAATTTGTAGTATTAATCATGTAAACATCGACGTTTGCGACAACTTACTCATCGCTCTTTTTAACATAAACATAATGAATCTATTAAGTAGATTAAAAAAAGAAAAATAAACACCATTATCAGCATTAGTAAGTACACTGCATGCATGAAAACATTTTGTGTGGCAACACAACCTATTTCTTTTGAAAATGTAAGACAAGTAGACAATTGAAAATGTGAGACAGGTAGACAATTGAAAATGTGAGACAGGTAGATAATTTCATGTTTCATATATTTCTAATATCGCCATATGAAGAAGATTACAAGAAAAGCAAAACAAGGAAAGAAAGAAAAAGGATAAAGAGACAAAGAAAGAAAGAGGAAATACGACGCAAACGTATGGATACTATACAGGCTGTTCAGCCAGACGCCCACAGTATGCAGGTCGAGAGAGGAGAGACAATTGAAGACCAAACGTCCTTTCCGTTAGACAATCCCAACAGTGATGCTCAATTTCATGGTATTTATGGCACTGAAACAGCTGAAATGGGTAAGGAAATAAAAAGTACAGTACGCAGAGAACGTCACATATTATCTATTCTCATGTGTGTATGTGTGCGTTTTTGTGTGTGTATGCGTGTGTATGTTGGTGTGTGTGCGTGTGTGTGTGTCTGTTTGTGTGTATGTGTGTGTTTGTGTGTGTATCTGTGCGAACATTGTTTTCTTATTTCTTCTTTATTGTTTCAAACTGTATTATTTCCAATAAGAGAGACAATCACTAAAACAAGAATTCTCCCTTCACTTAGTGAAATTATGGTAACTATATCTACAATTCAATCTTATTATTGAGATAATCGTGGTGTGGTGGTCTTCTTCAGTCTTCTTTCATTCGCCGCCTCTTTTTCGATAAGGTTACATAAATTGAAACCAACGCTTTACAAAAACAAATCCCTTCAGATTAATCAACTGTATGTAAGACAATGCTTGCTTTTGCATTTATTGAACACACCATTGTTAAACCTACATTGATCATTAGTTTATTGGAATCACGAAGAATACCAATAGCTACGATTATTTCCACAAGGAATCAGTTCACGGTCCTCAGTAATCGTTCCTGGAAATAATTTAACATTTTCCGTGCTTGTAAGAGAGAAAGATTTTCTTCGCTCAAATCCGTTTGTGTTCACGTCAGTCTAAATATGTCTGCCTTTTCTTTAATTTAGCTAATTTTATCCTCTGCGATAATCTAGTGACCAAATAATTCTGATGACAGGTTTCAACAATTCGTTTTTGTCAACATGAAGATTTGCAATAGACTTCGTTGTTATCAAAATGAACGTTTGCAATAGACAAGTTTATAATATTTATCCTTTAAACAACTCGAATGAGTATTATATATATAAATATATATATATATATATATATATATATATATATATATATATATATATATATATATATATATATTATAAAATAAACAACACCAACACGTAGAACTTGTGACCGGTTTCGCTTTATTGCTTCATCAGACTGAATTCAAAATGAATTCAATATCATTGCTTACGTCATTAAATATACTCTGTTTCTAAGTGATAAATAATATAAACAATATGATATAAACAAGATGACGTCATACTTACATTTTTAACCTGTCTTATTCTTTAACGAATAGTTGATATGGAAATATGCATTTATAGCATATATTAATATTTAAAAACATAAATACACATAAAACTGGATCGTAAAAATACATATATCTCTATTGAACACAATTTCATAAAATTTTATGAATAAATAGAGATTAATAAATAGAGATCATGTAAAGCAAGTGTTAAAGCAAACCCACACTTGCTTATAAAAGGCCTAAAAATCTTAAAGATTTCCTAATTAATTCTAAATTAGAAAAAACATTATATAAAAAGGGATCATCAACTAAATGTAATAGACCTAGATGTTCGCACTATTCTTTTGTTAATGAAAATACTTCTTTCAATAGTAATAAATATGAAAGAAACATTTAATATGTATTGTGACACTAATTGTGCAACATCAAAGGCTATTTATTTGATTACATGCAAAAAATGTAGCATCCAGTATATTGGACAAACCAGTGAACAAATATCTAAACGTATGAAACAACATAGATCAGACATAAAAAATCATATAGATCAATCATTTTCTTCTTATGTTGCCGCACATTTTAACAAGAGTTCCCGTACTTTGCAAGATTTCTCTTTCAACCTATTGTTATAGTTGATTCTGAGATGGAACGTCTGTTAAAGGAAACCTATTGGATTCACCGTCTTAATACGGTATATCCAAAAGGTCTAAATTCCAAAACGTTATATGACATTCATTGATCAAAAAAAATTTTTTTGAATTATGTCCCCTGTTTACAATTAGTTAATAATATTTTGATATTATTTGATATTATTTTAATTTACATAATAACTTATTTAGTGAAAGTATAATTAATATCATAAGAATAGGTTTAATAATTCTTTAAAAATGAAAGGCCATTTTAAAATTAAGGATGAATATATTATGATTAATTATTTATAATACTTATTTATTTTATGCTAATAAGTATTATGCACACCATAATGTTTAAATTTTTTTTTTTTATATAATTTTAGTTCTGATAAACTGTTGAACAGTCGCTCTAATTTTTTTTTTTTAATTTAAATGTGCTTATACATAATAAAAATATAAATAAAACTTTATTTATCCTTAAAAGTTTATGAAATTGTGTTCAATAGAGATATATGCATCTTTACGATCCAGTTTTATGTGTGTTTGTTTTTAAATATCAATATATGCTATAAATGCATATTTCCATATCAACTATTCGTTAAAGAATAAGACAGGTTAAAAATTTAAGTGTGTCGTCATCTTGTTTGTATCATATTGTTTATATTATTTATCACTTAGAAACAGAGTATATTTAATGACGTAAGCAATGATATTGAATTCATTTTGAATTCAGTCTGATGAAGCAATAAAGCGAAACCGGTCACACATTCTACGTGTTGGTGTTGTTTATTTTATAACTTAGAGAGAGAGGGGGGTATTTATACGATCTGTATAACTTATTTTTTTCTAAATTATCACTAAGAATAAACAAATACATGAATAAATAAATCCCATGGGGTACATTTATTAATTATGGGATGGGGGGGCTGAAAGAAGAAAACATCTACCTATTTATCAGCATATATAAATGGAAGAAAAAAAAAATAAATCGATGAATTTAATGGGTGATCATTTATGTTTAATGCCAATATACGATAAGAACCTAAAATATGTCACCGTATTCATTGCGTCACACTGGTGTCAAGCAGCGGCGTTACACTTTGCAAATCATTGTGAACACGCTCGGTCCTTTTGGTTAATGATCAGAAAAACACTTCGGAAATACTCCAGTACGCATGTACTTCATTTACTAAATGACATCACGTGCACGTCACAAACAACCAGAGTTCATTACGGAAGATGCAACTGAATTGAATTATTTTTGGCCGTAACATTCCAATATGCTTTCCCAAGCATGAACTCAGAGCAGAGTTTCTTCTACTGGATTTCTTCAAACAATTCTAAAACGGTATTAGAACGCTTTTAATATGGTTCTATATCGCTGTTACGAGTCTGTGCTCTTAACATAAGTAACAGAAAAGAGTGAAGACAACAGGTTTTGTAATATTTAACAAATAATTTATTTCCCTAGAATACAAAGTGAAAAAATGAGAAAAAAAAGAATTTACGGTTTTACTAATTGAATCCAAAATATAATCCAAGAATTAAAAATAGAAGTCCTAGTAATAAAAAGTCCTGAATCAAACTGTGTTCGAGTCCCGATGAAATCCATAATTGAAGGCGATGACGAATGTTGTGGTCAGCGAAGTGCTACTGTGTCAACAGTCTTTTGTTGAATCACAGAAAATATTATTCCAGTTCTGAATTCAGTATAAATTCCAATTGTCTTGATCTAAGAATTTTATCAGAGCACTTTTGCATTTCCAGGGAAAAGAATCACTTGAATTCAACAATTTGAAGAAAATAGAATCCAACCTAAACTGGTCAAAACATAATACAACTTAACGTGTCAAGTGTTATTAGCCCCACTGAATAAATCTTTATCAAAACAACAGTTATACGACTAATTAAGACGCAAAACAGATTCCCGGATGAGGGTCAAAAGTTCATTCTTCTGGAAAAAATAGAAGTTTGTACCCATTGATATATGCTACTTGTCACGTAGTGCAGGTATGGCCTTGACTCAACTTAATGATTCTTACTCTGAGAAAGATAAAATGAAAATAAATTAAATAAGTTATTTACCAAAACTGTCACTGATTTTGGAACAAGGTCAAGAACTAGATACAATGTTTCTATTATTAGCTGTTTATAAATATAAAAAAGATCAATTCCGGACAATATCAAATCCAGTGAATTTTGTTACATTACAATAGCATGTAATGGAATTAAAAAATTTAAAACTAACAAACAAACAATTAAATTAAATATACATAACAATCGCAATGAGTATGTTAGCGTTTGAAAGAGTTCCCATCTAGTTTTCAGCGATTCCCCCTTTATACGCTGTATTAATCCGGTCGCGTATTAAGGGTAAATGACGCCCATAGCGACAATGATGACCCAAAAAGGTTTTGGCGCACCAGGACCTCTGGCACCGGTGGTTTCGGCACCCCAGAACCTCTGTCGCCCGGGCCTCGTCCTCCCCC
>JAECUM010035883.1:0-28234 GCA_016617855.1 Megalonaias nervosa
GTAATGGCAATCTTTGATTCTTTACCTGTGATAGATTTAATCCGGCGCTGGAATTCATCTTTGATATGTTCTATGTGATAACTTCCAGTTGGAATACTGACTACCTGCTAATCTGGAGTTCCATCATCTTTATTATTATTTGCAAAAACAAGCGAATTATTTGGCTGAAGTCAGCCGAACGATTTTGACCATATATTTGGGCAACTATAATAAACTCGTAATTGCGCTAATGCTATCTCTGATGCTGGAATTGCAGTTGGAAAATTAATACTGAATTCAGGATTAGTTGAACTCGCCGATATCATTGTAGTTCTTACTGGAGCGGTATTAGTGACGATTTGCTGCAGTAATTCCGTTGACGTTGTCATTGACGACATTAGTATACTATTATTATTCTAATTCCCCGATTTCTTAAATTTTTTCGTCAAATACTTCATTGCAGATTTTTACCATCGCGCTGAATTCTTCATCGGATATTTTGCCATCGTTGAGATACGAGGAAATCAATGATGATAGTTTGGAATATGCTGTCTTTACCACATACTCGTGTAATTTTGTGTTTGTGCATGTATCTATATTCTTTGCAATAATATTAAAAAATATCCGCGATAGTTGTTGCGGATGAAACGATAATTGTTGCAACTACAGGCGCAGTCATTGCTATTATTGATAATATCACGTCAGTTCCAGCAATGAGCGCAGAAACTGAATAGACAATTATGTCAACGACAACCACGCGTCTTCGATATTTTGACCTTTTATTGTATAATCGTTTTTAGTTTAGTCTGCCACATACATACTTGATTGTATCTGTATTTTTGAACGTCGATCATTATATTGCTATCAAGTACTTAATTGAGGTGTTTCGGAGACAAATTCTAAACAACACCAGTAAGACGCTGAGGCTAATTTTTTATCAGATGGTTCCAGTATAAATGTTTCTTCGGTATCTTTATTTAACACAACAGACACGGTTCCAGAAAAATTATCGGTTGAATGACGCCATGGAAATATAGTAAATATCCTAAATTTTGCAGAACTAAATACTGACAGTCTATACACACCAGTGACCTCCGCGGTATGTTTGATAGTGCTATTTTGCGGTGTCCATGTTGATTATCCTGATGATACTGTATACACGATCTTTTAATTTGTTTATGCGGAATTTTAGCGAGATTAGTTTTTCCAACGATATCAGAAATTCCACCGATAATATCGTTGAGTCTCGTGTTTACTTCTGTGAGTTTTATATCAACGATTGGTGGACTTCCAAAGAAATCATTAATAGTTCTATTGATGTTCCTGCGGAAATTCTGAAAGGTGTTCACGTGGTTGGAAAAATCATTTTTGAGTGTGGTCATTCCATCATTGATTGTCGTCAACGAAGTTGTCACCGGAATATCCTTATCATCGACGTATTTCTTCGTTGCAACGTCGAGATTATCTGTTGGTTCTCCCACATTAATAATTGTATTGTTGTTCATGTTGTGAATGCCGGTCAGTTTATCGCCGGTCTTTAACAACCAATCACTTATCGACAATGCAGTAAAAGCACTAGGAATAAGTTTTCCATCTTTGTCGTATACAGCAATAGGACCTTCTCGTGATAATCGATTACGAATAATAATATCGTTGATTGAAATATTACTCGTCGCTAATTTTCCTTGTCGGTCTTGAAATACAACAAGTTCACCTGGATCAATATTGGTAAGATTGAACAGGTCAGATAACTCATCATTTATCTGTTTTGTTACTCGCTTGAGTAAATCTTCACCTGGTGCTTGTTGGGTTTTGGTTTCAGTTGATCTTCCGTAAATATCTACCATTATATGATCATTGATTATTTAAAACAGAACTCAGTAACGATGTTACGGCGCATGCATTAGTGTACGCGTGCACAGCCTTATGAGGTGCCAAGGACAATTTTGATACAGCTTCGAGTACAGCAAGTGCTTCACGGCCACATATTGGCGGGTCGGTTATTTTTTGTGTTAGTAACGTTGAATACCAGATCCGGACTTTGTCCGGAGTGCGGAGATTATTAACGTATTTCAGAAATTCCTTTGGTGGTGCCAGTCCGTATGAATCAAAATAAATAATTCCACGTGGGTCAATCGCGTATGCAACCCAATGAGTACCTCACCCTGAACTTCCATCGAGATTAATGACACCGGTTTCAATCGAGTTTGGTTTGTGTGGTAATTGATCACGTATAAAAACACCTCTGAATTTTTTTATATTTAATCGCGCAGCAGCATCGAGTAAATCAAAAGTGGACAACGGGAAAATCAACGAGTCCCTGGAATTCTTAATCCTTTCCCGTACCGAGTTCTTGGAAGTCTCAGACCCTTTCCTTTTTTTTTTTGATTCCTTTTCCTGTTGCTTTCTTTAATGCCATCACAGCAGAAGTTCCAACTGCACCTAACGCAGCCGCTTTTGCAAAAGCTGGGGCTTCAGCGGTTATCAACGCTGGAATAGCTGCAAGAAGTGGAAATATATCACCTGTCTTAACAATGTCTTTGATGGCACCCGCAGAAGGATTAAGTCGGATACCTTTCTTTGATTGTTTGGCTTCACTGAAATATTTATGCTGTCGTTCTGACAATGATAGTTTATTCGGACCACCTATGATTTGTTCTCGCTTTAGCGATATTTTTGATCCTGATTTTTTCCTTGATGCTGATTGTAGTTTTTTAATCTGACCAGGTGTCAGACTGACACTAACATGATAATATGACGTTTTACAATATCATTCTGATTTCTAAATCAGGGGATATAATTACATGTTTTCTACTGGCGCATCAATGACCCTCATGCGGCCACCAACAACTTCACGTAGCATTGTCTTATCACTGAGTATAACAGCGATTGCGCTATAATTAGCAATAGCTCCTCATGTCACACGATCTCGAAAGTGTATATCAACGACAGATTGCCTAAATAAATCCAAGTGTTCCAGCGAAAAGTAATAGATTGGATACAAAGTTGTGTAATCCCGCTGAGATATTTGTAAACCAGTATCAACATTTTGATCACGTTCCATGAACGTCATTAAAGGATGAGACGCACGTGCAACGCTGTTTTGTTCAAAAATTAGTAATATATACTCGGCTGGTTCTTGATGTCCATTTATTCTCAAAGAAACTTCAGTAATGCCGAGTTTATCGAATATCATAATACTTCGTATTTGAGAGTTTACTCGCATAACATCTTGAAAAGCAATAAATATATGTCGCGGTGCAGAGACACCTTGCTGTGATGCCATCTGCCATGAGAATAAACCATTAATATTACTCTGGATAGAATCTGTAGTTGTTGTTAACCATGAAAATGTTGAGTTACCACCTTGATTCATAAAATTAAGTAATTTTTCTTCTTTGATCAACGATGGAGTCATTGATATCATCCACAAAGAAAATTTTGTCAGTATTACTTTTCCATGAAGTGCCGCGGTTGCAGCTGCGTTAACTCCTTCAGCGTGCCTAATTGCATCATCGTCAGTATTTTGTCGTACGAGTACAACCGTGTGCTTGGCTTCAAAAAGAACCTTTCTAACATTTCTACAAAATCCAAAGATGTGTGACAGTGGAATTGCGCATGAAAATATTTCATCGTCGCCCAGCATTAATCGACGTGATGCGAATCCCAAGTTGAAATTTTCATTCATTGATGCAATCTCAGTTTCAGCTGCATTTAATGTTACATTTCTGTTTTCTGGATGATCAGTTGTGTCTTTGGCAAACATCATTGATGGACCAGCTGATCTTGAGTAATCATCGCTGTATCTTGCAGGACCAAGTATCGTTGTGGCAACGCCGATGTCGTTATGACAAATCTCAATCTCCCGTCCATCAATCATATATGCGGTACTTTTGAATATCGCCATTATATCATTATTAACAAAACCAACTCGATCACCAATTCCGTAGTCTGCGTTATCTAATTTTAAAATTTTGCCTTCTACATCGATGAATGTCTCAGCAGGTAAGAAATATCTGCTTGTATCCTGAATTTGTAATTGGATTCTTCCATGTTCGTCAGGTACACGTGCGTCATAAGAATAATGCTGATAATCACGTACAGACTCATCCTTGAGAACTGGCGCGTCCATGTCAAGTGCTGGATCAGATATGCGTTTGAACATCTTTATTATATTTGTTATCGTCTAGCACAAAAACCACTTCCTGCTATCAGACTAGCAGTTATATTTTTCTTTCTCAGCAGCCAATGACGAGGTCATTGCTACTAATTCTTGATTTTCGGCTTGATTTATTATTTTACTAACATTTGCAGGCATCACGTCAGTGCTGGCCAATTTCACTGGTGGTTGAGATTTTCGTCGTATTAATCGTGCTAGTCTATCCTTGATTGCTGAAAATGCTTTGCTGGCAACATCACCAGCAGCACCAATAGCTTTTTCACAAACAACGTCGATAGCTTTCATTCCCAGTTGCTTTGCAATCGGTATTGCTTTTGGGGCTATCCTTCTAAATAGACCCTGAACAACATCACCGAGTCCATCTGCGTAGAATGCTTTATAGATTGGTAATCGCGAATTTATCACCCTGACCATGGTCGGTCCACGTCGAGCATTATGTATGATCATCTTTTTATAGTAATGATATCTAACTGCTTAAACACTGAAATAATCATCGGCAATTTCATTAATGAGGGACCGGTACACATTAGCGTCCATGATACCACCTGTAAATAATCGTTGACAAATAGCAGCTGCTTCATTAATGATTTCTGGGGAAGTATTACCGGCTCGTTTTCCGCCAATAAGAATTTCTAATCTGTCCTCGTCGGCAAGGACTTTGTCAAAGCATGGAGTAACAAGACCACTTCCCCTGGTACCTGTACCAATAACACTTCCAGTTGTTTCTTCTTCCTCAGTAAAATGTGGGCTGTATTCCGGTGAGTGAGCTCTTTTAGTCTCTTCGACTTATCTCTTAAAATTTTCAAAATCATCTCTGTATTTATGGGTGATTTTAGATATACCACAAGACTTTCGAAATACAAAAGGAAACCAGTTTTTTTTTAAAAACACAAGCGGTATCTGGATCTAATAATTTATCCCGATGTTGTTATCCTGTTGCGGCAGGCGCTATAGGGTTTCTTCGAAGCATCATACGACCTTCTTCGGAAAGTCGGGCTGGTGGTTTTGATATTAGATCTGATTCTGGCGTAACAAGATCTTTTACATCACCGACCTCCTCACGAACTTTGTCAACGATATCAAGTACTTGCTGTATTTCTTCATGTAATTGTAGCTGAGCCACAGCTTTTTCAGCCGGAAGTTTTCGTAGAATTTATTTTGTCTTTTTAGTTATTTCCGCTATTTTTCCAGTTGCTTTAGCGGTTTGCTCTGACGTTGGAATACGACCTCTAGTAGCCTCTGTAACTTGTTCGGTAGCTTTTGTAACAGGTTTAAATAATTATTCTGCACCTTCTACAAATTCCACCTGAGACTCTTGACGCGCTTGTAATTTTTGTAATTATGCAGTCAAGATCTTGGATGAGTAGAGTTATGAGCAGCATGTAGGCGTATAATGAAAATATGTTGCATCTGATTGGATGAGATGGTCAATAACCAGGTGTCTCAATTTCTAATCAAATTTTGTTCAGACGTTTTAGGTCTTATATCATCAAAATATTGGATGATTTTGATTATGAGCAAGATATATACATGTTAATTAGATGTTCTTGTTACCTGATTGGTTCAATGTGTTACCAGTCTGAAAATATTTTGCTCAGACTTGGTAAATCAGTCTAATCATTGTGGCCTCAAAAAGGTTCTATAATTAGTGTGAGTGATAACATATTTGCGAAGTTATGTTGCATCTAATTAGCTGGGTTTGAAGCCTGTCTGGAAACTCTGGAAACTCATTTGATTTTGTTAAAAGTAGGTAAATAGACTTGTATAATTTAAAACTTTTATTACCGGTAACTTGATTATGAGAGACATCTTAGCGTATTATGCATTTTTCATGGGAAAGAACTTGAATTTGTAAGTACATCAGCATGATATAAAGCTTGAAAAATTGATTACATAATGTTGTTTTTTAAAACAGCACAACATATACATCCTTAATAAAATGATTAACCGTTATATAGGCCAGGTGTGCAGTGTTAGATTTAATTGAACCTCATTTTTCTTATGTCCCTGCCTTGAAATGTAGGAACAGGGTCATACAGTGTTGAGCTTGTCCTTATTTTATTTACATACAGAGATGTTCTTAATGTCCTTAATGCACTTGTATGTCTAAAAATGCTTGCGTGTGCAACTTATCCAGCATTTTTTCATACTCTGGAAACTTGGAAGATACTGACATGAGGTCAACATACAAATATCATTCTGTCTTAACACTCACATGCTTTTTCTGGAGTCATGTCCATGTTTGGTGCTTACTGTAGATGCTATGTACAGCACTCCATTTATAGTGGAACTATACGTAATGAAATATTGGATATTATGAAGAGTATCACAAGGTTCCATTCAGTTTTGTATATCAGTTCTTCTCTGCTAAAATGAAATTAAGATATAATTCAGTGATTTTTGTGATCATTCGGGCTTCCTTAAATGAGTACCATTTAAGGAAGACCAAGTGACCATATAAATCGTTGAATTTGTTGATTCATTTGTTTCCGACTTCCTTTTATTATTCGCATTAATTTAAAGCATGACAGGTGAAAATGCAGATAGAGTCTATTACAGCATTAATCATTAATGGCAATTGTAGTTAAAATAATTAATAAAAGAATCAAATGTTAGTAAAACTTAAAATGCATATAGTGATGATTTAATCGATACTTACCCTCCCCGTAAACACTGTTTCTTTTACTAACCAATGATGTCTTATTGCCATCAAGAAAAAAACATAGAAGTGTGTCTCCTTTGTTTTCCTCTTTTGTGAACTGAGAATTGCATTTCACAACTAAAGATTTCTTGCAAAGATTAATACATTTTTGTGCAGGTAGTCAAGAACGTATAGAAGTTCACAAAACAACTTGATAGATTCACTTCTTTTCCTTCAGTTGATTAATATAACATAAATAATGCTCAATATGAAGAATATTATATGTATTTAGGTGCAATTTTTAGTCACTTTACTGAATCCTTTTTTTAAAGGTGATCAAGTGTCATTTTTACCACAAATTAGAAGATAAAACATATCATTTCACTTCACATTGGTGCTAATCTAATATTTGCTGATTTGAATAATTCATTAGTAACAGATGACAATAAAATATTGTCGTTGGGTACCAGTGATGTCACACATTTGGTGTGCTGAGATTAAATGTAAACTCCCAATTTAATATCAGTAATATACCATACTTGTTGCTATTGCATAGTCAGTACTTATCCAGGAGGAAACTTCCCAGACCAAATGACAACAATTTCATCCTCCCATTAGAATGGACCGGATGCTTCGAGAACACAGAATCACCAATGCTGGAGAACCCCACATATTTTGGGCATGTGTGCAGCCGCTCATCATTATTTTATCAGTCGCCATGTTGTAATGTTCAACATTGCTTATGTAAAGAAGATTTGCAGCCTCTTTGGAATTATTGTCTTGCGTGTTACCTTGTTCGATTGCTATTTATTTATTTAAGCTGTCCTGAGAGTTTTTCCTAGACATTTGATCAGCACATGCGGTATACATCTTCGTGTTTTAATTTTTACCTTTTACCCCCTCTCAGTGCGTTATTGCTCTTACGTTGGTTGTTTCTTATTTTTGAAAAAATACAAATCTAAGCAGCGATGGGTTGGTATTTAATATCCACATCCTTCCATTGTGCAGTCAACGGACTCATCTGTCAGTCATTAATTCACCTTACCTATATCATGAATGTTGACAATTTACATATGGTGAGCAGGCTGCACACCACACTTTCACTTCATGTATTGTGCTAGGTTACAGAACAGACGTTATATTTCCTTTTTATTTATCAAGTTGTTTTTTGCAAATTGGAAGTTTCCTGCTGTAGTTTAGCTTGTTTGTCTTGAAAGTAACAAAGATGTTAGCAAACTTTCTCTCCATTGTGAATCTTACAAATGCAAACAACGTTAACTTACACGTATCACCTCTCAGAAGAACTTGATATACATTGAACGCCTCCCCTCAGAGGTTTCCATGTTTTCCTTCTCTGAGTCTTCGAGTCTCAGAGAAGGATTACCAAAGTCTCCCCAGGGAAGCTTACAGTTAGTGGGACCCCTTCCAAGGGAGGTTATAACTGGGTGGAGAGTGAGTCGCATTGTCCCAAGAGAGAAAAGCAGTACTGTCCCCATTCCGAGAGGGCAGAGTCCAAGTTCTGAGTTGTGCCCTGACGAGAAAAAGGAGCAGCATCCTCTTTTTACCACTAGGACAGAGAACGAGTTGTGCACTCCCCTCCAGCACAATCTCCCAACCAAAATGGCAGTGAGCTAGCTGCGTCCAACAGCAAGGGAAAGCAGTACAGTTTACTGACTCACAACTCAGTAAAGGGTGTCAATTGCGCAGCTCACACCTAAGAGGAGAGCAACACCTGTTGAGTCCAAGGAATCCATTTTCAGTGATGGGATCAAGGCCTCTAACAAAGGGATTGCTCAGATCGAAGTCTGTCAGAACTGGGGATGGATCTTCCTACATATCTGAGTTGCCCGATGAGTCCTTGGTCAGTCACTGGGCACCGGGCACCTGTCACTAGACACCGGATACTGGGTACCAAGCATGTATCTTTGGAGATCCAATGATACAGAGATTGTAAGTGGGCCATGTCCCCACCCAGTCCCCAGACTATCATTTCATCCCATGATGCCATATAAGGGCAGGGGATCGGATTAGCATTTGCTGCTCTCTTTTCACCTTAAATCCATATTGTATGTAGGGCCTACCACAGCAGGAACCGTTGTACATTGCAACCTTTGAATGCTGCTTCTAGCTTCAAGGTTCATACCCCTTCTTGGCCAACTAAACCCCCTACTCTGGAAGTGGAATGGGGCTTAAGTGGGTATTTTAATGGGGACCCATAAAAACATCGGAATCCTTAGAAAAAATGCTAGGTTACTAGTAACCATAGCCTAGCATTCTGACCTATTTTCAGCAGGATCGTTCTGTCGACTGCATTAGGAATCTCTGTTGCCAATGGCTCTCCCTCATTTCTTAGAATCAGTGTCATAAACGTCTAGGCATGAGTTGTCCTTGCCAATGGCTTTGTGGATCTTCTCCATCTCTGCAGGGATGTTGCTCTGGCAACTTCCAGGCTCTTACTAAATCACAGTAAGAACCTTCTTAGTGCTGCCACCCTGGAGGCAGAGACTCTCTTAGAAGGGATCATCCCGTCTGTTTCTATTGTCTTGAGAGACCATCAACACTAGTCCCTAGTACCCAACTCCTGCTCTTCAAAACCAGCGAAGAAGTGGAATCATCCTAACTGCTCTCGGGTCCAATCGGCTTAATTGTTTCAAGCTTTGCAGCCCCAGTGTAAACAACAGCTTCAATTTAGAACTCCACCTTGGCAGGTGGGCCCTAGAAGGGAGCACCAAATAGACCTAGGAAAGAAGTTCGCAGGCCCGTCCCCTTTCGTAAGTACATCGGTGGACATATCTAGAGTCTTGCTTCCTCGTCGATAGAGAATATATCTACCTTTGATTCTTTTGGCGCCAGGCTAAACCATTTTTCCCAGTCTTGGTCAGGCGTAATGGTTGATGGCTGGTTCCTTTCTAACATAAAAGATGGTTACTGGCTTCAATTCTGGTAGCAGTTGCATCCCATTTAAGATCATTATGTATCCCCATCCTCCAATATTTTGACGATTGGTTGTTCCCTCAGACTAGACCTCTCTTGCTGTTGGCCCATAGTGAACAGGCTGGGTCTTATATCCAACTTCGAGAAATGAGGGCTCAGTCCATCTCAAGCTTTGTTCTACATGGGGGTAAATTTCATCATTGACAGAGGGATGGTCTGTGTTCCTCTGGTCAAGAGTAATCATTATCCTGTCCCCACATGAGACACTCATAATCAAGACTGTATTGTCAGCTTATTGTTTTCTCACTCTGCTGGGGACATTGAACTCCACAGATGACAGGTTTCCTCTAGTAGAATCTTTTGTGGTTGGTGTAGTAGAAAACACGTCAGTCCTTGTTGTTTGGTGAAGTAAAAGACGAGTCAATCCGTGTTGTCCCACTGTCTGCACAGAAGCCATTTTTTCTCTTCTTCTTTGAAGAAAAAAACGATACTCGGTTTCTACTAATAAGGGTTATTGAGCAACCCTTTCCAACACACAGATTTTTATTGGGATGGATTCTCATTTAGCAGACTGGATCAGGTATGTCAAATTACAAAAATCAGTGTCTCGCTCCCAAATACCTAAATGGATCCTCTCTTGCGTGTTCTGGTCTCTAACTACCCTCTCTTTCCACGCCCCAACCCTTTGGATGAAGCTTCGTTTGAGATCCTTACAATCATGACAGGTTTCTTCCTCACATTAGACGAAGGGGTGAGCTTCATCCCCGATACATAGAGCAGGGGAGTATCAGATTCAATGGGAATTATGATTCTGTTTCTTTCCATTGCCATCAAGCATGTTTCAGCCAAGCGTCGGCTTCCTTTCATTGCCGAACTCCAGACTGAGACAGCCTTAGCCATATTTGTGCTGGGATGACTATGATAGGCATTTATGTTCAGTTTGGACTCTACCTTTTCACTTGGCGGCCTCTGAAGAGAGACAAAAGGATAGTAAGCGTATTTTCCTCTCCATTATATGTTCAGCTGATACTCTAGCCTCCACCATTTCTTGGTGGATTGCATTAACTGATAAGAGAATTTGCCAGTTCCATGCTGATAGGGACCTGTCTTTCATGAAAATAAAGCCCAGGGGATTCAATCCATTGCTGCCTCATTTACTTGTGTATCTCATTCATCTTTAAAGATGTGATGAACGCCTTGGTTTGGTACTCTCATACTAGTTTCTCCTTATTAGACCAACAAAGCGAAGGCATTTTCTCATTGGGCCCAATCATCCCTCACAAAGTGGGCCATGTGGATTCCATCCCAAAGTAGTTTCCTGCTCTTCTGTGAGGGTAAGTATTCCTTGTGTTTTTATTTGCCATTTGTAGGATCATCACACCTCCCACGAAACCGACAAATTCAGCTATGCAGTAGAATCAGGTGTGGTATTATTGATATTGAAATGCGTTTTTGGGAGAGGGGGAATTTGCTTTTAATAATGTAATACTTAACTAGTGCTATTGCCTGAACCCCTTCGTCCTCGATGCACTGATTTTCCAATAAGCTAGGCTGCTCCCTAAAAAAATGACGAGTGCCAGCATGCATGCCTAATATGTGTGGGGTTCTCATGCAGAAGTGATCTAGTGCTTTGGAATTTTCTGGTTCATCCTAGCGGGAGGATGGAATTTTCATCATTTGGTTGAGGTATTTCATGATTAGAATTAGTATCCCCACAAAAAAGACCCACACTAAATTTCAGACGTGTGAAAAGTACTGTGAAAAAATGCTGCATCATTTCCATGAATCACACCATCTTACTGCACATTATTATATAATGAAAACATACATTTACAGATCGAGTGATGTTTTTAAACGTTCTTTCATATTATAAATCATACATGCTTGCATTCTGCCAAAGATTTATACTTGCATAATTCAATGGAAAATGATTGCAGAAGAGGGGAAATTGTTCTGGGTCAGAGTATGACTACATATCTAGATTCCTTCTTTTGCCAGTGTGATCCTGATTCTCTTTACCATAAATGTCCTATTCTCACTCCTTTTCTTTATATTGTCATTCCTTTTTATTTCTTGTTCCAGCTGAATCTTACATTGATCAGCTATATGAGTGTGGATGGCTTAGTGCAGGTTTTTCGGAAGCTTGGTGATAGAATAGCACTGAAATTATTTGCAGATAAAGAAATTAAGAAGAAACATATGAATCACGATCTCAAGGGAAAGAAAGAAAAACCAAGCTAATTCAAACTTTACGTGCAAAGTTGGGCATCGTGAAAACTAGACATTGTCATGATACAGTTCCAGCAGAATTCCAGCATAAATGTATTTCAGAGTCTTCTTTGAAGTGGAGAAGAAGAAACTATGGCAAGACATTGTAACATAAATGCTTTTAAGAAAACAGGAAAGTAGAAATGGGATGGATACATGATTAAAAGCAAGTAAGGACGGCAAAAGGAGGAGGAAGTCGCAAAATTTAATTGCCAAGAAATAGCAGGAAAAAAGTCTTGGATAAAAATAAAACACTTTTTTCCCCAACCAGTCATGACCCATTTGGTAGTAGTGTTGATCTCATATTTAAATTAACTGTTTTTCCTACAGAGAAATCCAAAATGAAACAATTGAAGAATTATATGAATCCTCCAAGGTAAGATTGATGAGACTTTATATGGTCACAGAGAAAAAAAAGATTCACTCAATACAGAAGTCTTGCTCTTCAAGATCAAATAACGATACTTTCTGAGCCACTCACAGAAGAGAGCACTATATACCAGAAACATTACATCATGGCTTAGAGGCTTGTCACAAACCACCTGTAACTTTTCTACATAGAAATCCTAAAGAATCAAACTGTGAACAAGCTGAAAGCATTCTGATTACATGTCCTTTGGATGTAGCAATACCAATACAACTTCAGTCAAAAGACAAGTTTTAATTTGAGTCAGTGCTGAAAGTCACACCCAGTCAGTTACAGCCAGTCTTCTTCGTGAGTGCTTTGAAAATATTTTAGACAGCACGATGTTAAGAATGGACATTATTAAGATGAAAATGGATTGTGTTTTTCTGAAGATAGAGATTATATTTCGACTGGTTAGAACATAACCTGTAAACCATAAGCAACAAGATTTGTCTCATCTTTTTTTGTCAGAAGTACAAATAATGGTTCCCAGATCTGATCAGTTGACACTGGGCTCCTTATAATGTGTCAGGCGTCTATTGTATTTGCCTTGTGCTCCACATTTTTCTTTTAATTTCTTTTCATTTTCTGTGCAAGACTCAATAAGTGTAAGGAAAGACTTTAAGATTGTTAAAAAATTACAAACTTTGAATTGTTTGACATCTTAGTTGTGTTGGTTATTGTATATAATATTTAATAATTTTTATCATGAACAAAGTGTTCATCCCAGCAGTTCAGGACGCATAGTTAATGTTCGTTGTATTGTATCTTCATAAGTTATTTCTTTGTTTTGCTTTTTCTCACACCAGTTTTTTTTCGCCATTCATGCAAGATGAGGGCCTCCACCGGTATGGAACCATTATAAGTTAATCATACAAGGTAAAGACTGTGCTTCTTGCACTCAGTTTGTAATTGGAAAATCATTGGTATTAAGGATAAATAATGCTTTGTCTTTGAAAATGACTGGACCTTGTTACAGTTAGAAGAATAGATATACTGTTTTTTTCAATATTATTTTTCCAATATACACTGGTTTCGTTCTTGCAATGTTTCAGTGAACTTTTCGAAACATTTTCTTACTTAACTGATGAATCTAGTGGAACACATCGTGTTTAATGACATAATATGTATATCACCGCTAATGTTAAAATACACACACACACACACACTTACTGATACAGATGTCCTTGTATGGAACTGTACATGTCATGACCAACACAAAACAGCTTATGATGGACATTAATTTATTAGTATCTTAATACTTGGTCTTGTTATCGTTTGAAATAAATGTATAGTCAAATTTAAATCCAACACTGGTAATTGTATGACATAATTTGAATAAATAAGTGATGCTTTACTATTCCCATTCATCTTTATAAGTGTTCTGGATATTGTTGGGCCCTTTGTCTCTAATATGAGGGCTGACATTCTTGATTCCTATTCCAAGGGTCCAGGGTCCAATTTATTTTGGTGGGATGCAGGGGAGCAGGTCAGAGGTCAAATATAAGAATTACATTGATACATTTTAAATGTTGTCTAAATAAACTTCATATATGTACTCATAGTAGAAAGACCCTCTTATGTGTGACAGATAATACATATGACCCCTGGGAACTGTTGAGTGATGAGCATGTGTGTTGGTAGTTGTCTTGAAGTATACTATGCAATTCATGGGGATATGAAGGCAAGCCATTGCAGTTGCATTACATCATTTAAAAAGTAAAATCCGCTGGTGTACAAGTCAAATAACTTTATTCACTTGAAAGTGTCATATTTCATAAACGTAGTACAAAATAATATTTTGTAATAATGTTGTATGCGTCACAATATGATAGTGGCAATAGATTATAAGTGATTATACAAATATCGATATTATCAGAGCATATCCACATAACAGTAGCATTAATACATTACGTATAATACATGAACAAATGGGGATTTATCTAACTCCATCATATATTGGAATAGTCAAATGAAAACATAAGTTATATGTTTTACGTCTCTTGCTGGTTCTTGTTTGTTTGCTCCATTAATAACTATATAATGTGTCATATTTGTATGTATTACCTTTTGCAACATATCCATTGATGATGTAAAATTAAAATTCACGGCATTAAAAAAATGAATGTATTAACCATAAATTGTTGTGCGCCCAAATGTGGGCATTGTAGACGCAGATGTGCTGCATTAAGTACCAGCATATATGCTGTTTCTGAATTTATATATATGCACCTCTTTTTGCTAATTTGGTTTGCTATCCTGTTAACTCACTTTCATAATGATGTCAATTGTATGCAAACT
Source organism: Megalonaias nervosa (assembly GCA_016617855.1). Lineage (NCBI taxonomy): Eukaryota > Metazoa > Mollusca > Bivalvia > Unionida > Unionidae > Megalonaias > Megalonaias nervosa. Next base: position 14,710 of record JAECUM010035883.1, read on the forward strand.
TACATTTCTTCAGTTTGTTTCATAGTGATCCAGAAGGTGCAGGTTCATATCTTTTTATTTACACATTTATAACCCTTCTTTGTCTATAGGTAAGAAATTGGATACAATTTTGCTCATGTTTTAGGAGTTTGTATTACACAGTTTCATTGTTACTTTTACTTTTTATTTGAATTTTTGATGATGAGATAAATGTCAGTCCAATGTGAACTTACATTTATTTCAGTTTCTTTCATAGTGATCCAAACGGTGCAGGTTTATATCCGTTTTTAATTACATATTTGTAACCCGTCTTTGCCTGTAGGTAGGAAAAAAATAATAGTTTTGTTCTTGTTTAAGGAAGTTTGTTTTGCAGTTTCATTGTTACTTTTACATTTCAATTGCATTTTTGATGATAAGACAAATCCAATCTTAAGGGAAGAAAATTAATTTGAAAAATATAGAAATATTTATATGAGAAGAGAGAGTTCATCTTGAGTGATGCTTATATTTTGTAAGTTGTGATTCTTCCTTTGTGTTAATGGCATTTTACTATAAAGATATAAAATAAATCTTCACCTGGTCTTGAGTTCAATATTTTGTATTTAGATGTTGTACCTTTTCCTACATTAATACACTGTTAGACGATTTCTAAGAAAAGAGACCTTTTTTTAATACTTTTGGAGTCAACATCAATGTCACAACTATCACTAATGATTGTTAAGTTGTTTGTATATTGGTCCATATATTCTAAGTTCTTGCTTATTTCATAAACAATCAAAGAAGAAGAGGAGCTTGTGATGAAACATTGTCACTTATGTAATCCCATGTGTCTTCTCATTGCCATACAGTCATCTTACTTGAAAATATGCAGACATCCAGAGATACAGTAAACCACTGCAGCACAAATAAGTAATTGTGACTGCATTGTATGCATATGTTTATCCTTTATTGTCTTGGATCCAAAATACCTACATTGTACTTCAGTTCTACCTCTGTTATGAAGTCTGGAGTAGAGAGTTATACCCAAAATATTTTGATAGTGTTGTGTACAAAGAAGTTGGGTTGTAACTGACAAAAAGTCAACTTTGCTAGTTATAGAGATTAAAACCTTTTATACGCTTTTAGAAATTTGAAAAAGTGTTTGTGCAACTCCATAATTTGTCACATTTCGTATCAAATATGGTAAAACTCTGCAGACTGGAAGCTTAATTTCCATGTTACCGCTTGGACTGGCAAAATGACAGAGCCTTGGAAAAATGTTATACTTCGTTTCTTCATTTAAGGTATAGTAATCTGAAAATGGTGCAAGAACAATAGTGGAATAAACATAAGTGCCCAACTTCATTTTAATGGTATGAGGAGACCACTGATAATACACATGAATCTTTCATAAGGGTGCTAAAACTTTTGTCCATTTGCCACTATTATCCATGTCCAAGAAGGGGTAGCATTTTAGCACCATTCCCTTGTTTATATAAAGTTATATAGTTACGACTCTTTGGTATTCAACTAATTAACAGAAAAGAGTGAAAACCAACAGGTTTTGCAAAATTTAACGAACAATGTATTTCCCTTGAATACAATGAGAACGTTTGAAAAGTACTTACAGTATTGTCAATTAAGTTCCAAATTGTCCTACAAGATCTGCCAGAAGTATATAACGAATTTCAGACGACAGCTTCATGTGGAATAAACATATACCAATAGAAGAATTCTTCAAGGAACTTAATAACCTGCATCCAGCTATAAACTTCACAACGAATGAGAGTGAAATAAGCACTCCTTTCCATGACATTTTCCTCAAACTATCTGGAACACATAATACTACTAAATTTATAGCACACCAACTGAAACACATAATTATCTCAATTTCAAATTCTATCACGCAAAACATATAAATGTGAACATACCTTTTAACCTTGCCTCAAGAGTGATAACAACTGTAAGGAACAAACATACACAAAAACAAAGACTGACAGAGTTAACAGCGATATCTTCGAAATCAAAATTACCCAAACGAAAGTATCAGTCAAGGAATACTCAAAGCGAAAAGAAATGGATTAATCAAGGGAAATATCCGTGAAAACATGAATTCATAATGAAATGGAATCCCTTTAATTACAACCTAAAATCCACGGAATACAAATATACCGCTGGTATGAACTTGTGAACAGTTATTCAAACATAGTGAAAAAATGAAAAATGTATTGGAAACACGAAAGATTATTAATGGTAAGAGACAATCCAAAAATTTTGAACAAATTCTTACCAGATCTAAATTTAACATCATTTAAAGAAAGGCCTGAATAACCAAATGTGGTACGAGTAGATGCAAAATTTGTTCCAATATAACAGAAGGAAACCCAATACAATTTAACAATGGTAAGCTTTTAAAAGTTAAACAAGACATTAGTTACAATTCATGAAATGCGATTAATGCATTGTTATGTGTGCGGTGTGAAGCATTTTGCATACGTCAGACGAAAAATGAACTAAGGGAATGACAGTGCATAGATATACAAAAATAAATAAATAGAAGAACTCGATTTATGAAAAGTCAATAAACATACACATACCTGTTCAGGAGGAAATTTCAAAGTCTTTACCTTTTATACATTATTAACTAATAATGTATCTTTAATTGAAGAAAGGAACTGCATTTCATACGTACTCCACATCTAGACCTTAATAGCTCGAGCTAATTATTTATACAAATTAACACATGATTATCGGTACATTGTATAACCACACTGATATATTTTCATATCATAATAACAAAATAACTTTTTAATTTTTAAATTGTATGAATAACATTTAACATTGTATCAACTATACATTAATGCACGTTCATGACATTTCAACATTACAAATTTAATTTTGTATACAAGTGTGGTATATAGATATAGTGAAGTTGCAATTTTTTTGCCGTATAAACAAAGCTGTAATTAACATTACATTGACGTCAAATTGTTTATTAACACAAATATTGTAAAGAAATGATGCATTCACCTAAAAAGCGTCCATATCTCTTTCTTTCTAGCTCATATAGTTAACTGTATTAATAAAGCTTCAGAGACCTTTGATACTCTTCAACATCCCGTGGTCTATATGATGCAGTTATTGTGAAGCGACATTCACCTTTATGGAGAGACTTACTGGCTGACAAAAACATGCCCAGATATACTAGCGGCTCTATTTCAGAAATGAATTCTGCCCCTCAAAGGTGTAGAATTTACTACTTTGATGCAATCTTTCTTTCTGGATTTTCTGCAGAATAGACTCCTATCTACGCAGTGTTTTGTAAGTGTTGAGGACATCTTCAGGGCTCCTAGTAATTTCCAGGTTATTTTCTTCCATTAGAATCTGGAAGAGCTCCTAGATTCTGGGTCTGATGGTTTATTTTGGTTAAGTCAACATTCGTCTTTGCATACAATGATGGTGTTCCCCATCCACATCTGTTGCGTAATCCTGTGTTCCATGCCGCAAGGGCATTGTATACAGCACACACGGTTGCCACTGGGTACATTCTGGTTTTTGCTCGGACGTGTGTATATATATATATATATAGTTACGTATCGGCTCGTTGAAAGTAACACAAAGAAAGAGTGAAGACAAAAAGCTTTGTAAATTTTAACAAAAATAATTTACTTCCCTAGAAAACAAGGTGAAATGGTAAATAGGCGAAACAAGACTTACGATTTACGAAGAAGATCCAAAAATATGTTCTAAATTTGTGAAAACACATAAGTCCTGTGAATAAACAGTTCTAAATTGATACAGTCTGAATCTCAGTTCCGATCCAAGATGGCACAGAATGTCCAGAATTTTCACTGTAAAGCACAATTTGTATTGTTCTGTTCCGATTTAGAAATAATTTCATCAAATGTCTTTGTCCAAAGCCAGTAGTGTTGTTCTCCAGGGAAAATAACTATTTAGAAAGCAGATGAAATACAGCTACCACCACTAACAACACACATGTTGTTCCTCGTACGAATGCGCAACTCTTTCCAGCACAGAAATACCTTTCTTAAGGTATTATAAACTCTGTAAGATGTTATGATGTGACTCTGAACCACGACTGACTACGATTACGACTCTGACTATGACTAAATATTTCTTACAGGTAAATGAGCATATAAAACAAGCTAATACGTCACACCATGTACACACGCACGAAGCACACGTGTGATTTCGAAATCACTACAATGCGTAAACAAGTATTATTTTGAAATAACCTCGGTCACAGCCAATCATTTACATAGCTACTGCTGAATGTTTCCTTGCCACGAATTTACTATCATACAAAGCTCGTGCTTACATGAGTCACATTTACGTTTTAAATAAATACGATGTTTCTAACATAAACATCATCATAAGAATAATTACATTTAATGCTGTAAAAATAAAATAAAAATGAAACAAAGAGTCAGAAGAATTTAAATTTTAACACACATGTAATTTAACTACAGGGTCGTAACACTTTCCCCCATAAAGCAAAGAGAAAGATTTATGTAATAAAGCTTTCTTTTTTACCAGATGTAAATTATACAGGAGGTAAAAAAATTTACATAAGAAGAACTCTTATGAATTTACACAAAGATGTATATGAAAATAACATTTCTATACACGGGAAAGTGCATCTGCAATTAAATTATCTTTTCCTTTAATGTGCCTGATGTAAAGATTGTACTCTTGCAAAAATAAACTCCATCTCAATAGACTTTGATTCTTATTTTTCATTCTGCTGATGAAAGTGGGGGGTTGGGGAGTTGGGTTGTGATCACTAAACACAACAACCGGAGAAGGAGCTGAACTGATATAAACTTCAAAATGCTGTAATGCTAGTATTAAAGCTAAGCATTCCTTCTCGATTGTTGAGTAGTTTCTTTGGTGTTTATTTAATTTCTTAGAGAAATAACACACTGGGTGTTCTACACCATTTTTGTCATCTTGAAGCAAAACTGCTCCAACCCCAACATCACTTGCATCCACAGATAGTTTGAATGGTTGACTGAAATCTGGAGCTGTTAAAACTGGTGCACTTTTCTATCGAAAGCCTCTTGACATTTTTCAGTCCAAAGAAACTTGTTTTTCTTTCTTAACAAGTTTTTCAGAGGTTCAACAATATCAGAAAAATTAGAACAAAATTTGCGATAATACCCAGCCATACCCAAAAACCGCATCAGCTGTTTTTTACTGACAGGCACAGGAAATTCTGAAATATCTGATCTTAGTATCTATAGGTTTAACTTGACCATGTCCCACAATATGTCCTGGAAAAGTAACACACGCACGGCAAAACTCACTTTTAGATAAATTAAAAGTCAAATTTGCATCCGTGAGTCTGTCGAAGAACTTCCGAATCGTGGCTAGATGTTCTTTCCAGGTGTTGTTGTAGATGATGACATCATCAATATAGGCATCACAATTGTCTAGACCAGAAGTAATCATATTCATAAGGCGTTGAAAAGTACTTTGAGAACCCTTCATCCCAAATGGCATTACTTTATACTGGTAGAGTCCATCTGGAGTCACAAATGCCGAAATTTCTTTTGCTCTTTCCGTTAGTGGAATTTGCCAAAAACCCTTCAGAAGGTCGAATTTAGTGACGTATTTGGCATTTCCAATTTTGTCGATACAGTCATCGATTCTTGGCAATGAAAATGAGTCTGTTTTTGTCACACTGTTCACCTTCCTATAATCCGTACACATTCGGAAAGTTTTATCCGGTTTCGGAACAAGAATGCACGGTGAACTCCAATCACTCTTACTGGGCTCTATAAAATCATTTTCCAGTAAATACTGAATCTCTTTTTTCATATATTCCTGTTTAAAAGGATTCATCCTGTATGGATGTTGTTTCACGGGTTTCGAATCTACTATTTCATCGTCGTGAAAAATTTTGTTTGTCCTTGTAGGTATGTCTGGAAACAAGTGTTCATATTCAGACAATAATTGTTTAAGTTCACTTTTTTTTTGATTTTGTAAATTAAAAAGTTTCTGGTCTAGATTTTCCATAACTTCCGAATTCCGAAGACTTGTTGTTCCAAGATTAGTAGAATCCAACTGAATTCCTTCACTCTAATCCTCAGCTGGTGGGACAGGTACAACTAAATTAATTGCATGATTTACCTGGCTATTTCTTTTAAAATAGTAGTACTCCATTAATTTACTTAGACTTAAGTACTTATATTATAATTTAACTCATTCATTTTCTTCTTTACTTTGTAAGGGCCATAAAACCTTTCTTGAAGAAAATTCTGCAGAATGAGCAAGAGAGAATGGACTTTATTACAGGACTTATAAATTCTCTCTAGTACACTTTGGTAAAACCATAGTTTCACTTTTGACTTGAACTGCTGCATGCCAAATTCAAGTATAACAAGCTGGAACATTCCAGACTTAAAATCTGACCTTTGACCAGATTGAACAAATTTGAGAAGGCCAAATTGAGCAAAATTCCTCAAAGGAATTACCTCTGGAAAACTTGTTGACGCACACTTGATGGTCAACAAATTTTGGTTACCTGACTTGGTCTTTAGTAAGGGATGAACATATTCTACCATAATTCTACTGATCGGTTCGTCAAATGCAGGAATTGGTTGCAGATGAGCTTTAGGTATCTTTTGATTTGGTTTTCCTACAATTTGACAAGTATGACAAGATCTACAAAACTTGCAAACATCACTTTTGGTTTTTGGCCAATAGAAGTGAGTCAAGATCTTGTGATACGTTTTATTTATCCCTAAATGACCAGCCACAGGGGTTTCATGGGCCAAACTAAGTATTTCCTGTCTGTAAGGTTTCGGAACCACAATCTAATATTTTACTGACCATTCGTCACTAGCAGGTACCTCGAGAGGTCTCCATTTTCTCATAAGAACTCCATTTTTTTATGAAGTAACAGACAGCTATTTCAGTTGCTTCTTTTTCACTAACGGCCCGCTGAAACAAACAGGAGATTTCAGGATCCTTCTCCTGTTCGACGACAAGTGATTGTCGTTTATCACCCTGATCAGATAAATGAGAATGAGTATTCAAAAGAGGATCACTATGATCAATACCTTTTGACTGATCCAAATTAGAAGTGAAAGTGATCTCATCAAAAGCCTGACCAATACATGTGTCAGCTAAAGGAATACATTCCTTATCAAAATCATTCTCAAGAGCTTTCTTTGCCATAGCTCTGGTAACTGCACAAGCTGGGTATAAATCAGGGATTTCTTATTCAATAGGATGAACTTTCTGATCCAAAGAAGGCTTGTCAGTTACAAGTGGATTAACCACAACCTTGTCTCCAGCTAAGTCATTGCCTAGCAACAAATGAATACCCTCAACGGGTACGGTAAACACTATACCGACTGTCACAGGTCCTGAAACTAAGTCTGATGACAAATTAACAGAATGGAGAGGAACATTAACAAAGCCGCACTCTACTCCCTGAATGAGAACACTCTCATTAGAACAGGTCTTCTCAGAGGAAGTTAAAATACCTGAAACTAAAAGACTCTGAGAAGCTCCTGTATCCCTCAAAATTTTAATAGGGATAGGATTGGCCAAATCACCCAAGAGTGATATAGAACCCTTCGACATGAATGGTTCAAAATTCTCCATGACACAATCAGACTGAGGTTTTTCAAACCCAACAAATGTATTGTTTTCAATACATGACCGTGACCTTGACCTCTTAGCAATAAGAGCATTTGGGATAGGTCTATCTTGATTCTGATGCCTATATTTCAATTTGAAGCAATCAGAAATGACGTGTCCTTTTTTCTTACAATAGGTACACGTAGGAATAGACAAGGATTTTGAATCAAGTCTCTCAGAGGCTTGATTTTTAGAATTTGTGCCAGATTGAGTTTTACTGAGAGTCGTATTTGGTTGAAACACCTTTCTATCAGTAGACTGCTGAGTGAAAGATTTGCTTACAGCAGGAACTTTATGAGTTAAGGAATACTTATCAGCAGCAAGAGCAGCATTTTCCAAGGTTTTGACCTCATGATCTTCAAGGTGATTTTTTGATATCACTAGGAATACAGTTTTTAAACTCTTCAAGTAATATCAGTTGTTCGAGTCTTTCATAATCATGTTCAATTTTCTCAGACAGACACCATCTCTTGAACAACTGTTCTTTTTCTCTAGCAAATTCAACATAAGTGTGTCTAGTTTCTTTTTTTTGTTGTTTCTGAACCTTTGCCGATAAGCCTCAGGGATTAACTCGTAACCCTTCAAGATGCATTCCTTAACCAAATCGTAATCAGAACTTTGTTGTACTGACAGAGATATATAGATATCTCTGGCCTTGCCATAAAGTACACTCTGCAACAATTGAGTCCAATACTCTCTTGGCCATTTTGAATTCTCAGCAACTTTTTCAAAAAGAATAAAATATTTATCTACTTCCTTTTCACTAAAAGGGGGAACTAACTTGATGTTTCCTAAAATGTTAAAATTTGAATTTGCACGAGAAGTGGAATCGTGCCTGTCACTTGCCAACTCCAACTCTTTCATTCTAAGTTGAAATTCTTTATCTTTTTCCCTTTCCAGTACATGCATTTGTTCTTTTTTAATTCCATTTGTCTTTCTTTTTCCCTTTCTTCTATTTGTATTTGTTCCTTTTGTAAGTCTATTTGCCTTTCTTTTTCCCTTTCTTCTATTTGTCTTTGTTTTTCCCTTTCTTCTATTTGTCTTTCTTTTTCCCTTTCTTCTAATTGCATTTGTCTTTCTTTTTCCCTTTCTTCTAATTGCATTTTCATTTGTTCATTCTGACTCTGAAGCTCGAGCTTCCTTAACTCTATTTCCATTTTATTATTTTTAGTTCTAATTTCTTACTGTCAGAGTCTGTCATAGACTTACTGACAGATGCCAAAACACTTTGGTCAAAAACATTCTGTCCTACCAAAAATTTAATTAAAATCTTTTTGATTTCTTGCTTTGTCAAGGAAGCTTTAGCTTCAGAAAGATCATACTTTCTGGCAAGTTCAAGCAACTCATCCTTCTTCAGACTATCCAACTGTTCTTGAGTTGGGTTAGAAAGAAAACTCTCCACTTTTGACATTCTGAAAGAAAGCCTGTTGTTTTCACTAAGATTTCAAATAAAATGAACTAGGGAATTTAAATTTCAATTTTTAGCCAATTTCATATATCAGCCAAATTCATATATCCAATCCCGGACGAGCCCCCAATTTCTTTATGTTACGTATCGGCTCGTTCAAAGTAACACAAAGAAAGAGTGAAGACAACAAGCTTTGTAAATTTTAACAAAAATAATTTATTTCCCTAGAAAACACGGTGAAAAGGTAAATAGGCGAAACAAGACTTACGATTTACGAAGAAGATCCAAAAATATGTTCTAAATTTGTGAAAACACATAAGTCCTGTGAATAAACAGTTCTAAATTGATACAGTCTGAATCTCAGTTCCGATCCAAGATGGCGGATGATGACGTCAGACGAAAGCTAACACAGAATGTCCAGAATTTTCACTGTAAAGCACAATTTGTATTGTTCTGTTCCGATTTAGAAATAATTTCATCAAATGTCTTTGTCCAAAGCCAGTAGTGTTGTTCTCCAGGGAAAATAATTATTTAGAAAGCAGATGAAATACAGCTACCACCACTAACAACACACATGTTGTTCCTCGTACGAATGCGCAACTCTTTCCAGCACAGAAATACCTTTCTTAAGGTATTATAAACTCTGTAAGATGTTATGATGTGACTCTGAACCACGACTGACTACGATTACGACTCTGACTATGACTAAACATTTCTTACAGGTAAATGAGCATATAAAACAAGCTAATACGTCACACCATGTACACACGCACGAAGCACACGTGTGATTTCGAAATCACTACAATGCGTAAACAAGTATTATTTTGAAATAACCTCGGTCACAGCCAATCATTTACATAGCTACTGCTGAATGTTTCCTTGCCACGAATTTACTATCATACAAAGCTCGTGCTTACATGAGTCACATTTACGTTTTAAATAAATACGATGTTTCTAACATAAACATCATCATAAGAATAATTACATTTAATGCTGTAAAAATAAAATAAAAATGAAACAAAGAGTCAGAAGAATTTAAATTTTAACACACATGTAATTTAACTACAGGGTCGTAACAATATATATATATATATAATGTATGCATGTGTGTTGTGTGTGTACATACCTCCTAGAAAAATTATAATATATACGTTTTGCAAAGTGATCATTTGTTCAAACGTAGATAAGTATTTGAACCTCTGATAGAGCCGACAGAAGTTTTTAAATACAACAGGCATACAATTAGCCTGAAAGGAAATTGACATGTTTATAGACTGCAGTGTTCCTACTCATTCATATATAACGCAAAATCTCCATTTCAAACAATACTGAATGAATGCTTGTAGCTAGAGAATTTCTCCAGCCGCACGTGTATGTATGCATGCATGTATTCAGTATGTATAAAGTTTTGAGTAGATTTAACTGCAGTTGCATGAAATTTATATTACTTTATTTAGACAATTTCAATATGCCATCATCACATTTCATGTAAATCTTACAAGATCTATTGCTCATACTTGCAGATTTGAAACTTAAAATAAATTTACAAGGAGATAATGCAACTGTTTATATTGATGGACTTCGAACGGATGGAAATGCAACTTTGGAAATAAACTTCTCTGGTTACACCAGTAATCTACATTTCACTAATGTGATGCTGTACCGCCCATGGAATGGACAAATCGAAAACATTTCTGTTAACAGTAATTATACTGGCCGAATACAAAGAATCATACTGGATAGTGGCCAGTTCAGTTTTCTGCTACTAAATGTAACATTTAAGGACAGTGGAAATTATACTGTAAAGGAACATTCTTTTGATAAAGGGACAGCATGTGTTCTTGTCGTACGTAAGTATTCTTAGTAAATACCTATGATATCATCAATGTAATTTCTCAAGTCAGTACATGCGTGACCAAAGGAGACAGACAAAAACATGAACAAACAGACATGATGTAATTATTGTTCCTGCTGCCGTCGTCACTATTGCCATCGCCACCCCAATTACTGCCATAATCGCTACCATCACTTTATTATAGCAACAGAGAAACCTAAAGGGATAACTGCCATCAAGTATCAAGGCAGTGGAAACGAGAAACTGAGTTTCATATACCTATTAATTGCAGCTTCAAGTGCTCAGACTCTTTATTATCTGATGTTGATCTTATAGTGTTTCATTCAAAAGCAGGTGCATCTTAATTGGGATCATAACTATTTCTTAGTAAGATTCAATTAGTTACCATTGTTGCTCTTCCTAAAATGACTCGTTTGATATTCAAAGTTATTGTTTATCAGAATCTCTGCTTCCTTTGTCTGACCAGAAATAAAAAAACAACAATAAACCCCCCAAAACAAACAAAACAAACCAAACCAAAACAAAAACACACGCATAACACCAGATTGTTCTTATACCATATTCTGCATACGTAGAGAAATGCCTCCTCTGAAGCAAGTATATGGAATTTTTTTTTGATCAAAACGTTTCGGTATCTTTCCTTTTCTCGCGAAACCCTAATCATTGACTCTTCAATTGTCATGATTTCTGGTTATGATATAAACTGAAAAAGTAGTGTGCGTGTTCAACTAATGACAATTTAAGAACAAACGTCTCTTTTCTCGGTGCAGAGATATAACGAAAGGATGTAGTCTATAACGAAATTGAGATCAAACCGGACAAATCATGTAATAAAGGACAGATCGGAGATTAAGCAGAACAAGAAAGGAGAAATAAAATTAATACATCAATCCTTCGAGACAGATATTTCTGTCGATTAATTGTTTACCAGAATAGACCCCTTTCATAATACGCGATTCGGACGAGTTGCCGTTCTTGATATTGATCGCTAAAAATCAAAATGAGGTTATCATTGCTAGGTGAATGTTATTTATAATTCTTTATGTTGACTTGGAGGTGGGGATCTTTGTTGGAAAGTCTGCTGAATATAATGACATAATCTACATATGCTTATTTCGTTGATAAACAAACATGAGCATTAATAATAATAATAATAATAATAATAATAATAATAATAATAATAATAATAATAATAATAATAATAAACCTATTCCCAAATATTGTATGTTTTAAAAATAGCAGACAAACATCTAATCAAATGAACAATGAACATTAGAAATTGGATTTGTACAAAAATATTTGCTGTAGAATGTATTTGATCTTATTTTGCATTAAATCTATTTAAGCAAGATCTTTTTAAGTTTTAATAAGATTTTTCAAATCATGTTTAGATGTATATACAGTTTAGCAGTTGAAGAGTGTGTAGTTTAAATAAACTACAATCAGAGGAAAAACTTTCACTATCCCAGCAGATTCAGATGGCAGCTATCCGTCATAACCCTTTCTGTCAAATTTAACTTTAAAATAAAATTTTATTTTGTCCCATTGGATGAATATCAAGATGTGTCTGTTGTGATATGTACTAGTCCATGACTAACGAACTACTGTCAGATTCAAACCATGAAAATGTCAACATAAACCACATAAACCCATGTTCAGAATCTCAGATCTAAGTCTGATAATTATCTAAACGACTTTAATTACAATAACATCATTCTATCGTTTTTATATTTTAATTTGATATAACATTATTCTTTGCTTTTGATATCTTAATTAAACTAACATTATTCTATATTTGATATTTTAATGAAAATAACATTTTTCTATAGTTTTTAGTATTTTAAATTAACAAGAAACAAACAATATCTATAGTTTAGGTATTTTAATAATATTATTCTATAGCTTTGCTATTTATTTTAAATAATATTATTCTTTAGTTTAGTTATTTAAATTTTAAATAACATTATTCTATAGTTTTAGTATTTTATTGTTCATGGATGCTATCACTTCTCACATGCACAAATAAGATCTGTGTTCCTTGAAACCTTAATCTCAATGACATTCGTTTTTGAAAATTTGTTTCTTTAATGAATGTTTTCGCTTTTTCTATTAAATTGTCATAAGCAGCCATAAATCTGATGGAAATTCATTTCTGATAATTTCTTTTAATCTCCAGTTCTTTGAGTGTTTTCAGAGAACCGTAACAGAATGTGAAATGTTGGATCTCAACATCACACTTACACTTAAAATAATAGGTGATGGAGAAAGAACGCCTCGCCTCAACAGCGAGGCGTTCTTTTTCCTGTAAATTAGGGCGTATGTACGCGATACTAGCACAGCCGTTTCTCAGCTGACACTATCGTTGTTCAGATTTATGATTTCTTTCATTTGTTTGACGGTTAAACACTGTAAATCCTGTGGGCTATAATTGATATACTTCTCATGCTGATTGTTTGTAACCTAGTAGCACTGAGCGCCTCGTTTTGGAATTGCCAGAATTGACGAGATAACTTGAGAGAGTTATTTTCAGGCATTGTGAAACTGGTCCATTAGTATAATGGCTATATTTAAAAGGTTATCATAAACGAAGCGCACACTGACACATACATATGCATACATCTAATTTGTTAACT
>JAECUM010035884.1:0-62143 GCA_016617855.1 Megalonaias nervosa
CAGTCTCAAGGCCATACTTTCCTCGCGTGATCACCATGTGTAAACAACGTTTCTTTATTATTGGTTCTTAATTGGGGATACACGGGCGTACGTGATAAATGTCTTGTAGTAAGAGACCACATGACCCATCTCGCGAGACTGAAATGATGTTTTTGGGGTTTAAATACGCATTCTTAATATTTTTCTGAGAGAGTCGTTTTAACATCTTGAAGGAACAAGTTGTTGTTTTTTTTTATTTGTTGCCAGATTGTTTGTTTTTTATTTGTTTTTTGGGGATTTAATAATTTCTTCTCCAGGAAAATCAACCAGTGGACCTTTTCATAAAAACAAAATTCTGAAAGATATTCATGGAAATTTATTCTGGAAGTATTCGGAAACAAAAACTGTGATTCAATTGAGGAATTGTTGATATTCGTACATGGACCACATCTGACGTCATCGCCTTCCATATTTGTATGTCGTCGAGATTCGAACCTGGATTCTAATAGAACTATTTAGTGATAGGACTTGTATTTTTCATTCTTAGGATTAAATTTTGGATTATAGTCACAAACAGTAAGACCTATTTTCCAATTTTTACATTCTTTTCTAGGGAAATAAATTATTTTGTTAAAATATACAAAGCTTGTTGTCTTTCACTCTTTTCTTTGTTACTGAGTAAGAGCCCTTGTCACGTAACAATATGTTGAATGCATGTTATTGCATGAGTCCACACTAAGAACGAGGATAGGTCTTTATTATTGGACACATTTCCTATTGCTGGTTTTCTGTTAGATGTTTACTACAGCCTGAGTGATAACGCTTTCCCGTTTCTTACTCTCCTCATGAACACCTATTGCTAAATGAAATGGTTGGGAAAACAATGTCGTTGAATAAGTCACAACCAGTCGAAGTCTTGTGTATAAATTGTGTTAGTCTCTCACCTTGATAGTAATAGAATGGGACCTTTCCTAAATCACTATTTATAAGTTATATAAAAAAAAGAGTATAATCAAGGGTTGTTCAAAATTTCCAAGAACAGATTTTGATTCCTCACCAAGCTTAAGCAAAAATGAATTTTGCTATCGATTTGTCCTACGAAAAACTAAAGGAGGTTTGTTCTATGATTCTATCCCGAGGTTGTCTATTATTTACGTGATAAATGGGTATTTCCCGTTCATCAGTCTTCTTAGACTATTTTGCCGGCTGTTACCTTAGTACACCCAATCTTACAAATACTGGTCTTGGTTGAAAACGATGAAGTGAAAATATTACTGACGATATTTTGGTGTTGTGTTTGTTTGTTTGTTTGTTTGCTGGTGTATTTTGTTTTTTGTTTGTTTGTTTTGATTCAATGTCAGTTCATTTCGTGCCACATTAGATAAAACAATTTTTCGACAAGTCAAAGATTGTCTTTAGCATTGTTTATGTATTTTACAAAAATGCAACACTAAGATACTTCCATGCACTATTCTAAGTCTGTATCGTTTGAACCAATGAGTGAGATGAAGGTAGGAGAGAGACAGAAAGACGGACAGACAGACAAAGCAGAAGTTATCATGACAAACACAAATGAGAAAAAGAGAGTTAAAAGCTTGTTTCAGAGAGGGACGGAGGGAGGCTAAAATAGGAATGGGTCCCAAATAGGAATTAAGGAATTGCTTAGTTCGCTCCTTATATTCACTTCCAAGAATCTTTTACGACTATGTGTCGCAATATACTCCACGTGACAGATCTTACTATTCAATCTATTATTTCACAGTACCATGTCACGTGGCCATTGTCGCTGTATTCAACTAAATGACTTTAAGTAGCCATCCAAGAATAACTCCATACTCTAAAGCACATTTATTATTGGAAACTTTACAATATTTTTTTATTGATCCTTTGCAATTTTAGGCACTCTTAATATCTTAAATTAGAATATATAGCCGTGTACAAAATTATCTATGTGATATCTTCTTTATAGATAATCACTAAAAAATGTATACCCATGAACAAGACATACTGAACACTTTCCGTAACGTAATCATAATTCCTACAACCGTATCGTTAATATCTGTAGAGAGAGTATAGCAGTAGTAATAATGGTATAGCAACAGTCACACTAAAGACAAGATGGGAAATCAAATGTTCAATGACATCTTTGTCACCGTGTTCGTAGGACACTGGAGCATAAGCGGAATCCTATGGGGGTATTTTGGGGCGAGTGGTGGAGGTATTATAGGGACAAGACAAAGGAAATATTAGGCCACCATTCTCGATGGAGAAGGGTAAATCCTATTTTAGAAATGTTCATAGGGTTATCTTTGTCACGAGCGGGAAGTGTGAAGCATTTTGGCTATCCTAAAGGTAACGTAGTATTTTGAAATAATTTCAGACATAAATAAAACATTCTAGGGATGACTGTACTCGAAAATATAACCTTAGTACAACTTAATTATTATACATTGCACAAATACACACAGCAAGTGACAAAGGTGACCCAAATAAAAGACTGCGTGCGTTTCAATGTTTTGTAATAAAAAGATTGATCAAAAATTGGAAAATCAGTTAAAATGGGAAACGTGTTTGTTGACTGGCATTAAAGTTATAATAGTTCGACTCTCTCTCTCTCTCTCTCTCTCTCTCTCTCTCTCTCTCTCTCTCACACACACACACACACACACACACACACCCACACGCACACACACACACCATTTCATGGTAATACATTATGCTTCCTCTTCAACTCAGAACGATTTTGAAATCAATCAAATGATGTTATAAGAACATATTTGTTTAACAACAAAAGTACATTATTAGACATAGATTAAAAGAACACCATATAGTTACACACACACACACACACACACACACACACACACACACACACACACCAGTAGAACATGTCTATTTGACTTCAAATTTCTGGAATGAATTGCTTGGTTTATGACAATAAAGAAACTTTTTACAATAATACAGCAATCTTCCTAAAACAGCTTGCTGGAAAATTAAGCCATGTGCAATGTATTAATATGTACTGATAGCACACTAAATTCTCTGTGTTCTTATTAAGTTTATAAATTGCAATGAAAGTGCATCTTCCGAAAACTTCAGAGAATATTTTTGCAATCACTAAAGTTTTTTCTAGCATACTTTGATTCAGAGACTAAACGTTAATTTCTTATCGTTTGGTAATTCTTATTCCTAATGCACATGTTGGTTTTTCCAGTCTTCCCTATTTGGCTACGTTTTGTTCGTAATCCTACGAAAGCAATGAATAAGCATCATTAAATCCTTGTTCATTTCATGCAAATTCATGCTCCTCGATGTATGCTTTGGATGAAAACTATTTATATGTAGCAACAAATGGGCATCAAATTCCTTAAAATATACCTTTGCATTCGGGTTATCGCGCTATGCAACTGTATTTCCTTTTTGTGTTGTTAAAAGACGTCTACACTTCCTATACTATTTTAATTATAATTTTGTAATGGACAGGTGAATGTTCATGCAGTTAATCAACTATTTTATTCCTTCTTTCGAATGGATCCAAATGAGAAAAACAAAAACAGCAGCAATAAGCCGAACATAAGAAAATGGTAGATTTTGGGTCTTAGCAAATATTCGCTTCACCGTAGAAGATGGACCAAAGTCGTCCCAGTAGTTAAAATAAATGATGGATTTTCTTTTCAAATCAAAATATCCGTATCTAAAACGTTCATCATCAGATTGAAATGAATCAGGATTATTAAACTTCACCTTTCCACAAGTAGCCAACCCATGCTAGCATACAGTGTTAAGGAGGTTTAACGTAGCGAGTTTTGTCCACAAAATCATTGGTATCTCTGCGATATGAAAACTGTTTCTGAGCCAAGATATAAAAATAAAAGTCTATTCATTCGACTGCCTCACTTGAACAATCTATAACAACAGACCTAGATGAGGGAACTTTCCTTGGTATAGTCTAGTTTTCCATAGCCATTCTTGAATAAACCTAACTGGTACAAACATCCCTTGGAATAGTCCACGTTTCCTCATTCTCCCTTGAACAGCTTGAAAAGATAGTCCTATCTGGCTAAACTTCACTTTGTATAGTCCAATATTTCACAGTATCAGTGATACTGAAATAATAAACTTAGCTGGCGGAACTTCCATTGGTCTAGTCCACTTTGCAACAGTCTCATGTGAACTGTCTCAAACAATTAGCCGGCCTGGCGGAACTTCCCTTGCTCTAGTCTTGTTTTCCGCAGATTTGTGAATTTTAAGAAGATAAACATGCTTTGCGCTGAGTTATTCGGAACACGAAGTTGAATTTACTTTGGTCCAAACAACCACCTTACTGTAATTGATGAAGTTCGCATCTGACCCTCTGTATAGTATTATTATAAAGTGACTTTGAAAGAGGCTGATATTATTTTAAATGATTTAAACTAATCACGGTACATTACAACAAGAGCTTTTCCCTTGTTTTTGTATTCATTATTGTCAAAGATTTACGAGATTCTGAATAACAACTTCAGACAAACGTTTTTTCTAATGTCTGAAATGCATTCGATACCTCTTCCGGTACATGCAGACACTTTTTTCTCTGATGTCTGAAATGGATTCGATACCTCTTCTGGTACATACAAACTACTAAATGGTTGTGTTTTTGAACTGGGATTCACATGGCTGCTTGTTTCTCTATTTTCGTTGCTAAATAGGTGAAATAATATTATACCGACAAAACGACATTCAAAAATGTGTTGAATCCTCATTACATAAAGATGCTTATATTATCTGGTGTCCGTATAACACTGAGAATTTTTTAAGGCCACCCGTGCTACGCGGAAGTCAGAATGTAAGGTTTGGAAAGATTTACTCTGAAGTTCAGAGTCCAGATTACAAAACAAATAAAACAAAATGTGCTCCAGTGGTGGATGTATGAGTACATGTATCCACAGTTTCATTCGTCAGATGTATTTAGTCAGTATATTTACGGAACTTGGAGAATTATTGTTTAGGGATACAGGCAGATATACTTAGAGAAAACTTTCTGACATGTCCAAGTTTTTGTATTTATCAAAAGAAACTGTATGGGATTAATTCCCCAGCTTACTGAAGCTTTTGCATTCGGAACGCTTGTTTTACCAAAAGAGTAGCAATTTTCAGAACAATGCTCTTGTCCCAATCTATAATTTATTCTTTTCACGTTGCTCTTTTCATTGCTCAGACTTACTGACTAAACCTGTCAAATGATGTACATGGATAATGCTCTCTCTCTCTCTCTCTCTCTCTCTCTCTCTCTCTCTCTCTCTCTCTCTCTCTCTCTCTCTCTCTCAACTTAATCATGTGTTGAGAGAATTTATCAAGTGTGTGTGTGTGTGTGTGTGTGTGTGTGAGAGAGAGAGAGAGAGAGAGAGAGAGAGAGAGAGAGAAGAACCTTTTGAGACGATCCCC
This sequence comes from Megalonaias nervosa, assembly GCA_016617855.1. Lineage (NCBI taxonomy): Eukaryota > Metazoa > Mollusca > Bivalvia > Unionida > Unionidae > Megalonaias > Megalonaias nervosa. The sequence continues at coordinate 5,404 of JAECUM010035884.1, forward strand.
CGTTCTAACAAAATAGATCTACAACACGTCCCACTGTGTATAATGTAATTTTATCCAAATTTTGACGAGCCTACAAACAGAGAAGGGGCCTTACAGTACATGGATGGTGATTTTTGTTCTTCAGATTTTGGTCTTATAGTGCAAATAATTTAAGCAAAAGTAAATTCATACCTAAAACTGTATTCTTAGTATTCCAATGAATATCAAGTAAGTTCGGAACATTGAACCGCTCCGGTGGCCTAGTGGTTAGAGCTCCCGCCTCAGATGCGGAAGGTCACGGGTTGAAATCCCGGCCGAGTCTTGCCAAAGACTTTAAAAATTGGTACTATCAGCTGCCTCGCTAGGCGCTCAGCATTAAGAGGTTAGTGTTAGGACTGGTCGGCCTGGTGGCAGGATAATGTGACTGGGTGGGACATCATGCCACATGTCTGCGGCTACGAATATCTTTGTGAAGTACACTTACGAAATCAAATAAAATTTTATTATGCTTAAACGTTAAGAAAATTCTGTGCGTAAACTTACACTGCGTAGTGAAACGGGGCCCAGAGTCGCCTTACGAAAATTACTACTCAGAAGTTTCGAACCATCTCTGCGAGCCTGATATAATAGAAACTGTTGGCTGGCATGCAGAGTCAACCTTCTCAAGCCTTCATCTCAGAGATTTAGCAACGCAGAAGCAAACCTTGGATCTGGTAGGTTCAGTGGCGGCAGCCAACATGGCCAAAAGACCCAACTAGGTCCCTAAACGCAGCCTGTTAGCTTCGCTTAGTCCGATAAATCAACCCCCCAAATCTGTGTTGATACTGATGGACGATATGTGGGTCTGATGTGACCTGTTCATTAAAATGTGCAATTTTGCTGCATGCAAATCTTTCGGGAACAAGCCTGCGTACACTTTAGACACATACCGGAAATTGGTAACAGCCATATCAAGCGCGAAAGTCAAAATGGGCACAGGACAGGTAGTTGTGCTACAAGTCACCAAACATATGATATGCTTCGGAAATATAATGTACATATCACCAAAAGAACTCTACAGCTAACGGTAGCTGCACAGCCACGAGAAATACCGGTAAGTGTATAAAATGTCCACCAATGTGTGCAGCCAAATTTTGATGCAGATAATTGCAGCTTTTAATGAATAGGTGATATCAGCCCCTCACCCGAAAATCAACATCATCAAGGGTGAAGGGCTGATTTATCGGCCTAAGCTTCGCTTGATTCGACAGTAAAATTTTGGATATAAGAAGATTTCAATATTCATCTTCTTAATCGTATGTTAGGGTCGCAGGTCAAATGACCCCAGTCTGTGTTGCTTATATAATTATGTGAACGGGTTATCATTCACGTGGGGGAATTCAGCCATCATTCCCTAGAAGGATACCCGAGGTAGAGGTCGGATGCTCAGCATCCCCTCCAACTATTACTTATTGTCCTACGATAGTCTGATTGGAGAACGTATTCTAAGGAGAAAGAAAATTTTTAAGTAAATGATGTCTCTCCGAGAATACTTACATCCTGAGTTATTGCCATTTGTCTATTGAAATAGACTGGAAAAGACGATTTTCGTCTTTTAGTGGGGATGGATTCGCGAGGCGGCAGGCTAATATTCCTAACGTAATGTGATTGAGTACGTATTCTCGGAGAAACATAATTTACTTAAAAATGCTTTCAGCTGAGGTTTTCTTTCAAAGTGATTTATAACTGGTTGAAAATGGTTAAATAAGGCAAGACGTAGACCATTATTTGTTTTGTCTTCCAACGCATGCTATCAGTAGGATGGTGTTTATAATGCGTATCCGTTGTTATTTACTATGTTTACCATAGGGAAATGGGCTCCGAGTGGCCAAGTCGTCTTAAGCGCTCACCGTTACGGATCACTGCAATCGGATCACTGCAACCTTACAAATTGTCTCCATTTTGTTTCTTCTCATCAGATGCGCAGCCATTAGTTGCCCGTTTATGACCCAAGAAACTGATGTTTTCTTATATACCTCTTGCATTTTACATCAAGAAAATATTTTCATGTACCCGTCAATCATATTTTTGCCTAAGAACTTTTTTCTACCTGTGACCAAAACGTAACCTACATTTACCTCTAATTTTATTCCCAAATCTTTAGATTTTAACAATTTTATCGGTTCGATATACAGAATTATCACTAACTATAGATGATAATTCTGCAAACTCTGGAATGAATGGCATCTCGGCAAAAGTTTGAGACATAATGAAATTTTACATTTTCCTTTTGTAAATAAGTAGAATTTTATCTTTCTCTTCCCCGCAGCAATATTGATTCATACAGGGGCTATACTGGGATTTACCTTTATGTTTTGAGGATACGAATATAAAAAATAATTCACACAACAATTACGAAAATTGTCTTTTATTGTCACAAAGAAAATATATAATGAAGATCCCAGATCAAAGACACAGACACACACTTACACAACATGCTTTTTCAGTCGGTCTTTTAAGTTGATTTCTGTTGTATTTTGTTTCCTCTCGCTGCTGTCACAACACATATGGCTTATGTTATTCTAAGCTTAGCGAACTTGGGTCATTCCAACACCTATTTTGTCCTCTATGATCACATCACTCATAATAATTAAGTCTACATTTTGTTATGTGATTATTTTTATGGCTGATGGACTATGAGCGTCGCTCTTGGTCTCTGGACTTGGCTTGCTCGTTTCATCATCTTCCATGATTGTGTTGTCTACGAATGTGACCATCACTCCGTAGTGGTCAGATACGTGGTACGCCATCCTCGATTTGGGATCATCAAATATTCTCTGAAAGCATGATTGGAAAATGAAATAACGAGCTAAAATTCCTTTCATCATACTATTTATTTTAGCCATACATGAGCAAACTGTTATAGAAATGCTGCCAGACTGTATGGTGAGGATTTGTTTACGCATAACACAATACGTACCACAGTGAATAAATCCTTCCAGGTTTTAAAACAGTCAGAATTTGCTTTTATATATATCTCCTCTCAAAAGTAAGGGGATAAACGGACATTTATATCTGATGTGCAAACAATTTGTGTAAACAGAAATCTAAATTAAAATAATCCAAACAAATAAACGAACCTCCGGAAAATCTGCAAAACGTTCTGCTCTTACACAATAGACTATATTTAAACATATTGGTACAGAAGAGAGACTAGACGAAATAAACAAACTCTGAAATATGGTCACCGTCATCTGCGGTGGGGTCACAGAAGTTCACGATCGTAAAGTCTGACTATGGCCTTTAACACAGGGCTGTAACGTTACTGGTTAGGCAAGGAAAGTAACAGCGTTTCATTGTCCTATCTCAAAATGTATTATATTAAAAGTACAGACAAGTGCAAACAAAACTGATCAGTGGCCATGAAGGTAAAACCTTTGGTTTCATAAGCATCGGCTTACAAATTGAGGAGCATACATGCAAAATGGTTCACAAACCTTAAACAACTTACATACTATAACGAAGAGACAAAAGAAACCTTCCAGTAGTCAAATGTGTTTTCTGTATTAATCTTCATTAAGTTCTAATATATTGTGGCAATTTCCAAAATTGCGGATAATCAGATAAACATATATAGCCTATTGGCTTTAGCCAAAGTTAGAAACAACATCAGTCAGACTCTAAGTAGACCTACAGTCAAGTATCCAATACGACGAGTGGAAGTTAAATCCTTCACCACTGCCGTTGAACTTCGATCCAAGATCGAATATCATGCCTTCCAAGATTATCTGCCAAAACAATAGCTCATCAACAACGTTAGAAACTCAGCCCTCAAAGTAGCTATGGGAAGCTTAAATGCCAGTTGGTTGAAGGTGAAGGTAAAAATGGTACAGAAGGATGAAAAGACGGGATAAAACAGCTCCGCAGCAGCGGCAACCAAAACCAATCATGATTCAGCAGGGGTCGCTTGGGAGATGGAGGCTGAATATCCTGAATTTAGGTTCAATTTCTCCGTCTAAAAATACACCAAATACTTGGAGGAGAAATATACTTGTTGCAAATCCAATCCAGGAAGGTTTAGTTGTTCTGGATATCGAAAAATACCCATGATCAATGACAAAAACCAACAGTGCAAATCCCTTCAAACTCAGTGATACTATTCAGAACATTGAGTATAGTGTGTCTATAAACACTTGTATCCGAACATTCTTTGTGTGTGACAGTGTATGTATGTTTCATTCCATTTATTTGACATCTTATCCCCCTTTAATTGTGAAGTATAATGTCTTTAAGTACTCATTCCCACTGATTTTGTTGGCACCTACATACAAATTGGATCATATGTATGGAGAGAGGGATACTGCTCAGAAATGTGTTGGATAGTACTCAAAATGTGGTCCATTGGATGGTACTCAAAATGTGGTGCATTGGATAGTACTCAAAATATGGTGCATTGGATGGTACTCGAAATGTGGATGACGAATAGTGCTCAAAAGTGGTGTATTAGATAGTACAAAAGTGAGTGTTGGATGTTACTCAAAAAGCATATTTTGGACAGCATTCAAAACATGCGAGTTGAAAAGTAATAGGAAAGTGTGAAGGACGATTACGTACCCTGAATGTTAAACCAATAGATGTTTAACATATCATTTCACATATAAATCTTAATTAATATCGACTCCTCTTGAGTAACTTGTTTTACATTTCAGTAGAAACAAATCATACAAATGTATTTGTGTTTTACTTCGTATTGTCAAGAACCAACTCTAAATATTTCTCTTCTTTATTTGAAAATATATTTTTGTTGCCACACAAACGATGAGCAAAGTGAGGGACTGCACTTTTGCCATATGTTCTCATGAATGTCCGGTAGATCCCTCCACCTGAGGCCCAGATGAGTACTTCCGCGTGTCGTAGATGGAGTAATAGAAACATCATTTGTTACCCTGCGATGAGTCTCGTGCTGATGTACGAAATGAGAAGTCTTCGACGTTTTATAAGATTATCTAACAATAATTGGAACCTATACTTTAAGGATTTGGGTTGTTTTTATGCTCTAAGTTTTCTCTCTTTGCGAATATTTATTGCGATAAACTCTCATTAATCGGCACTGCATTGTGCTGATGTGCCGTTAAACCGGTACATACTAACTGGTTGACCTCCTCTCTCACCACACCCCGCTGTATTATGCAATGCATCTTTTAGTGGTGACATGTAAGTCTATCAAGTTTCATCCAACACATTTCACGTGATAGAATGAGGAAAATTATACCATATCGGGGTAATAGAGAATTTTACTATCACTATGGTTAAAACTATTCAAGCTGATGTATAAATATAGCGATTCTCCCTTACCTTGGTTTCCTTAAAGGTGTGACCCCGCAAAAAGATGTGGTCTATCGTCCAGTCGCACTCGTGTTCATTCCATGAGTTGTTGGTACAAAAGGTGCAATCATCAAGTATGGTGTGGGTTAGGTTGGCTTCACTGCTATTTAATATGTTATATGAATCTGAAATAAACGAAATGAGTTCCAACATTATACAATATCCGTTCCAACTTCATGTTGGAGTTTATAAGGGTCCAATGTTGACCTGTGTTAGTAATTTCGTTCACAACAGGGTTCTTAACTTTGATAACGTGCAGTAGGGTCATATCATATCAGTCAATGGTGTATGCAAACGTTATAGTTCTACGGTTGAAGGACATAATATTCATATTTTAGCTCTTAACGAGCCCAAAAGGATGAAGCAGCAACGACATAATTTTGTTACATATGTAGTTGTCTGAGAATTGTAGTACCTGGATTTTGTTCACAAATACCAATGTCAGGCAGGCTGGGGCCAGTGTTGAAGTCTCCCGCTAAAACCAGTGGCGTTGTACCATTGACAGCTGTCAGGAGATTATTCACTTCCGCCAGGTTCTGTTCCACATAGCTACTGTACGGAAGCGCCACTAAATAGATTAAAAGCATTTAAACATATTCGATTGCTCACTATCGCTAATCATGAAGTTGGGACTTTGCTCCTGTGGTCACTAGACGCAGACTTTGGAAACGTTGCACCGAATTATCACTAAGTATCACTATTACAAGATTCATGTGAAACATTTGTTTTCATCTGCTGACAATGACAGAATGTGATTCAGTAATTCATCTTATTATATGCTCATTGTTTTCTCCGTTAACTTTACGTTGTCAGAATCGTGCAATATTTTGCGATACTGAACTCCTCGCGCTCAATTCATACTGCATTCTCGCGAATAAAGGACCTACTTTCTATTGTAAACAAACAATTTGTTTCTGAATGAACTAAAGCAGATGTTTAGTGGACTGACACATACAAACTGCTTTGGCACATTCCGCGCTAACTTTTTTGATACAATGTTTCAGATTTAGGCTAGCTATAGAAGCCAGACAGGGTCCTTACAATAACATGCAAGTTATAAGACATAAACTGTCTTCTTTAGCTGGTAATAAAAATGGCAAAAATATACTTACAATTTTACATCCTGAATTTCCTCAAAATGTACCTTAGTAGTTCTGCAAATCCGAATTACATGAGCCATGTCATGGGTTCTCAAGCTTGATTACACATTTCGAAATTGTACTGTAATTTCGAGTTTATTCCAAGTGCAGTTACATCCTCCTTACTGCACTCAAAATGAAATAAACATTGAATTCCACAGTGTCTTTTCGATAATTCCAATTGAAAGACTTCATATTTTCCCCACATTATGATCTGAATCATTCAATGACAGAACAGAAACACGCACGCCGATGTCAACATACTTCAATACGATTAAATTGGCAGACGCTGCTGGAATCCGATATACTTTACTCGGTGTATATAAATCCAGACCATAATCACGAAATTGCGTCTAATCGACAAAAATACCAAAACGTATTCATTCCAGATCAAATGGAAAAGTTGTTGTAATGCGCATTCATTAACAATATTACTCCAAATTTCAATTTTAAGCAGACCAAACGCCATTTTCTTTCGAAACTTACGTCTAGGGCGCGACCAACTTCAAATTTGTCTGGGCGGAGTTACGTGCGCATTAATAATGTTGTTGTGTAATGATGCAGCTACGCTTGTGTATTTAGTTTGGAATACGGCATACATTCAGTTACTTTGTTTCTTGTAGTGCATTTTTGTTTATATATTTAAGCCTTGGGTAGAATAAGAAAATGAGCATATAATGAAAAGGTTACTGCATTTGTATGGGAAAATATGAACTCGTTTTGTCGGATGGATATACTGCACTCACAAGGTCGTGCAGTATAACCATCCGAAAAACTCGTTCATATTTTCCCATACAAATGCAGTAACCTATAAATACTTCACTAGCAAGACGAAATAACGTTTTAGATGGCCTAATGAACTGACACATCATCATTATTGTAATAACTGAAATTTTAAATTGTACAATAAACTATGTTGATATAGAAATATTGACATTTATTTCAATTTCTATCAGTCATAATGAACCAATAAAAATACTGGTCAATATGCCTATCTGAATTTGTTCTGTCGCTCCCTGCAAACCCACAATTACACGTACGCACACACACGTACATAATGGGCCGAAGTGCAAGCAACTTTGTGTGCATCTGCAGACCAGTTCCGCTAATAGTCCCTATCATATCCCAATTTTTTCAAGTATCTTGAACGGTACCCTGATAGTCCAGATAAGTCCTTATTACATTTCAATGTTTTCAAGTGTCTGTCTTGAATAATACCCTGATAATCCACATAAGTCCCTATCATATCCCAATCTTTTCGAGTGTCTCTCTTGAATGGTACCCTGACAGTCCAGATAAGTTCCTATCATATCCCGTTGTTTTTAAATATCTTGAACGCTACCCTGACTGTCCAGATAATAGTCCCTATCGTATCCAAATGTCTTGTGTCATGAATGGTATCCTGATAGTCCAGATTATTGTCCACATCATATCCGAATGTGTTCAAGTATTTTGAACGGTACCCTAATAGTCGTGCGATATTACGAAATCGTGCATGCAAAAACACAAGCACTCACATCTGAACATGTAACATCCTTCGTTTGTTTCAAAATGCCTAGGATAATCAGATTAAATAAGCTAGTATATTTTGTTGTGTGATAACATTTGTTTAGTTTTCCCTCTAGCCAGTAAATCAAAGTCTATAGTTTAACAGTACAAAAGCTCTGCCGTTCATCACCATTTCAGCAATCACACGAAACTAGGTAAAAGATCAAACATACTGAGCCATGATTTTAAAAGTTTTTACAACTCCCATGTATTTTTAGTTGACTATTATCTTCTTACAATTAGTTTTATTTACCTTCTGGATACAGGTCTCCCAAAAAAGGTGTTGCTAGATGCGTACAAACAAATGTACCTATTGTATCGATCTGAAAAAGTTAGAATGGTACGTAAATTTGATATCAGGCTCCTAATGCATTATACACAACGAAACACATTTATAAAATAAAATAGTGGTTTACAGTAAAATACAAACGTAAGGTAACATTATTTCATGGGAAGAAACATAGATTTACTCACGACAATTGAATCTGTTTGTAGTGCAATTATTTTTATTACACATAACAACTGCAGAAGAATAATAACAAAATAATTAAAAGTGTAATAAATGAATAAATAAATGGCACCATCAATGAGAGGAGCTCGTTCTTATATCAGCTGTTCAAACAAAATTTTTGATTGATTTGAGACAAAGATTGAGATTAAGGCTTAATTACAGAAATATTTCGAAAGACGAATAAAAAATATCATGTATATATATCATTCTCTGCAAATTACTTACATCTACTTGAAGGTAGCCTTGTTTTGCAATCTCCATAAATCCTGGGTGATGCTCCACTGCGCTTGCGCTGATGATCTTATGTTTGCTGAATAACAAGAGACCAGGCACATTTATGGTCGTCTGTGGGTTTAAACACCTGGTGAAAGAAGGAAATAGTCTCATAAGTTATTTGCCACGAATCTAAATACTTACGTTATCCTGTAGATTATTGGGTTTATTAATTTGGAATGGAAACTAGACTAACCGCATGAATATCCAAATAATGTGCTTTGTTTTATTTAGCTTTTTTTTTTTTTTTCTCGATCTCGACTTAACTGGTAGACGACCATCTGCTACGACCACGGGCTAGCCACAGAAACAACTGGTAAGTGCTAATAGAACAACGACTTATAGTGGTGGATTTCACAAGCAATCAAATGTCTCAAATAGGTTCGCGTGCATTGCCCGCTCTAAAAAAACGGATTTTATAATTCTTGCAAAACACTGAGAAAGCTGTATGCTAGGTTTGTACTCGCTAGCAATTGGTTTCAGTTTAATTTTCATATGCGAGAAGTTACTTGAATGATCTGTTTTTGAAGAGATTTTTACGCTGTTGTGTTTTGTCGTGGATCATGGGTATTTATCGATATCGTGGAAAAATATCGTATTTCGTCTTTAACAAACATTTATCGTTGTCATTAATATGATCATATTTTATGCTAAAAAAAATTACAAGTATCCCGCGACATTTCTTTTTTAAAACGACCTACACTAATCACTAATCAGGCCTACAAATGCTGAAAAATAATATCTTCCTACTCTGAAATAAAAAAAATTAAAGAAAGTATGTGCAAGTTATTATAACATGTTTCTTTAGTCACAATTTTAACTGTGCTGGATCACGATCTTTTATATATATATATATATATATATATATATATATATATATATATATATATATATATATATATAATGGCTTTTAATCTGTTGGCATAAAGCAATTTGATATACCAATACTATCGGTATATCAAACTGATCTTCCCATGGCGCAATAATACTCGTATCTAAACATTCTTGCAGCTGCATGCAGTCGATTCTAGGCCTATAGATCAAGGATTTATTTCCACTCATTAATCACCAATGACGTATGACAAAAAAAGATAAAATTTATTATGAATTCCCGTTCTATAAATCAGTTTATTATTCAACACAATTTCAGCGTGATCCTTTCTGTTTTCTGTTCCCCCTCCCTCTCTCATGCAAAAGGGACAAAATACACAGAAATCTGGAGTAAGTGAGAAAAGTAATTTGGGCTGGATGAAAACTTTGAAACTTAACTTTCACCAAGTAACCTACTAGAATATGATTCGTCGTAACGGTATGTGCACATATCCTTGGGATTTATCTACAATGTTTATATAATTAATGATACAAAGTTGCAATTGCCTGTCGACATAATACGATTAACTTTTGTTTACGACGCACACATACTGTAATTTGATGCTTTGTTGTTGTTGTTACTTAAACCTTCTATAATGTTCTCAAACTCGATTATTATTATTAATTAAATATAACAAAAATCCAAAGACCCCTCTCTCTCTCTCTCTCTCTCTCTCTCTCTCTCTCTCTCTCTCTCTCTCTCTCTCTCATAGTAGCAAGGTAAGTGCGAAGCTCCATGAAAGACGAGCGTAGAAGATTTTCGCTTGTGTCATACGACGATGTCTCTAGACCTATCAATGATGGTAAAAGTTAAGGCAAACCGACCAAAGGAAGAGAGGAGGGGGAATTTTATGGGCGGTTCGTAATGTTAATTGGAGCAGAATAATGACCTAGTTCAACTGTAAAAATATTTTAATTACGTCTTGTTGGTTCGTCATTTCACTTAATTTCTATTCCACACTAATTTCCATGAGTTGGTATGTGAATGGCTGAGCGTTCAGTTTTCAAGTACATAACCATGTGTTTGTAGTGCTCTACATTCTTCATTAAAACAATCTTTATGTTTTAATCAAAAGTGTGTCGTATATTTATTTAATCAATGTGAATAAAAATAGAAACACAAGAAAGAAACAATCTATTTACCAATATGAAAAGTGATTGTAAATAGCCACAAAAGGCACAGAACTACATTTTGTAGCGGACACACTCGGAGATGTGAGGAGTTCATTCACTCGGTTAATACACAGCTGCCTGTAGTCAATATTAAATCCGTTCAAAGGGCAAATGTGCGTATTTGTATGTGATATAAATAAAAGATATGTATAGCACGTACGCTGTATCAGTGATTAACCCCTCGTTGTATAAGTTTTTCGTTAAGAGGAAACTAGGCAAGCCAAGTTTCCATTTAATGAAAAATTTATACATCTCGTGGTAAATCAGTGATATAGCGTACATACTTTATATATATATATATATATATGTCCATAAAACGGACAGAAATTCTACAAATGAATTTGATGGAAATAAATATTTTGTAAAAAAAAAAACAACAAAAAAAAACAAACAGGCAAAATCGTCGATGACTTATTATTTGCTGAGAGAAAGAATAGACAAAAATTTACTTACACATTAGCTGCCTCTGTCAGATCTGTTCGGAGAAAGAAACACGTCAAGCAATCTTGTGAGAGACTAAACACCTGACGTGCACACTGCGCTTGTAAGCACAAAAGGAGGGAAATTCTGTCCTCATGAACACTCGTGTTGAATCCGGAGCAGTGGCTCGATACGCATGTAAGGAATTCGGTAATTTTCTGGCGATTGCACGGAGGTTCCTCTGTAGCCTTCAGCGTTGTGACCGTCTCATGCGTAAAACTGAAGGAGTACGGATAGGTTTTCTTCAGTCTCGGCATCAACCATTTGATATCAGACCCATCATACACCTGAAATAAATGATTCAGTCTGATTATTTCACAAACAAATAAACAAACGAAATAAGAACGATGGTAAGAAAATGAGAAAGAAAGGAAACAAGCACGTGTATCTTCATCCATACGTCTATAACGGCACAAAAGTTGGAGAAAATTAAGTGAAAAAACAAAGCTTCCCTACATTTTGAATGAAATTAGATCTTTCTCTGGGTGATAATAAAGAATATATATAAAGATACACACAGAGCCACACGCCTTCAACAATACGTATTACATTCCCTCACGGAGAAGCAAAACTGTTTAAAATAATGAACACACACACACACACACACACACACACACACATTCATTATTGGTTTATCGTTATATATATATATATATATATATATATATATATATATATATATATATATATATATATATATATATATATATATATTTCACAGCATTACCTCTTGCAAGCAGGTAACGTCAGCACTTAAAGCCTGTAAACCTCTCAGTAGATTCCGCCTCCTCTGCTCTTTCAGTGGAATGCTAAATTGCATAGCAGTGTTGTATGTAATGACTTTCTTTTCATCGTGAGCCATGGCACTGTGACAGAGGATCACAGAGCAAATGGTCAACAGTGACAGTGTCCAATGCATCTTCAACTTGTGTAGTTTCTACAAATAACGTGTGAAGTATATTAGAAAGTGTCACAATTGGAACATAGGTGTGGAATTTCAAAGCTTGTGTGGGATTCTCCAAGGTATACTTAGAGTCTTGCTTGTCAACCGATATTTCTTGAACCAACAGCTGAAGTAATGCAAGAAATCAAGGTGTGCAAAGGTAATGTTAACTCGACAGTGGACTATGTGAGAACGGACCATGTTACATAATCGGAGAATCAAATTTTTAACGTTTGGACTCCGCAGTTAAAAACAGGTGAGAGTGAGACGTATTTCGGAATGAGTGCAATAATCTAGTACAGTATGAATGGTCTCACACCTTAGAAAGAATCTATAAATAAGTCGGATTTATGTGGTGTAAAAAGAACAGTATTTCTCCTTTAATATGATTGTAAGGTGTTGGACAGCAATCGAATGATACTTAAGGGAGAAAATCAACTGAATTAAGATCAGACAAAAGAAATATCTCCTAAAAGTGAATTTGGCCAAAGCGTATCTATCACAAGCGACAAAACATACAAATATTTAAAAGTATAAAAACATACTATCTGGAACGAGGTAGGGCCTACTGTCATAAATCGAAGCTTGTGCCGTGTTTTCATCGGTCAAATATCATCTAACATTTTCCTCGGTCAAATGTCATCTAATATTTTCATCGGTCAAATGTCATCTAACATTCGAGTAGTATGTGCAGTTGCGGTAATACATCATCTAATTTCTTTCATACAGTCTCGTAAACTTCGTTTAATGTAATAGTGTAAGGATATGTCTTATGCACAACTGAGCACAAATGATGGTTGATAAGACTCTTCCAATAACATCGGACTCTGCTATGTTATCGCGGCCATGTTGTAAGTTACTTACTTCTATAAAACAAATATTGAAAGGGCAAAGTTCTTTGTTTTATTTACGTGCAGGTCCTGAACAATGACAGAGAAAAATACTAGCTCAGTCATTTTGATCACTAGAATGATGTCAGTACTTTTTATGAGAGTCAACCGGAAAGAGACCTGGATTATGTTCGACAAAGGGATTAACATAATATGGACAATCCCATCCTTTCTTAATGCATCAATATGTAAATGAATCAATATCTACTGTTGTTTAGTTATGAGGTTGTATTAAACTATGCGATAGTTGTTGTATAGTGTACTTACTTCCTGATTAGGGGTCTAAAGCGCTCGCCTTTACCGATCCCTGTCATCTCACCTCTATCCGCGTGGGCTCGAGCTTCAGGCTCGGCCAATGTGGGTATCTGAGAAAGCTTACCAGCAGCATTCCGTGGGTCGGTGGTTTTTACTGGTGTCTTCCCGGGTTCTTCCTCCACTAGTTATACTGGCCACCATGTATAAACTATCCTGTACTGACAAATAGCGTTAAACCCAAAAGAACAATTCCTGATTCTTACTTATTTAATTTTCACCATTGTAACAATACTGATAATTGCTTCTCCACTGACCATTAGGAATCTAATATGCATTATGTTCTCTCTCTCTCTCTCTCTCTCTCTCTCTCTCTCTCTCTCTCTCTCTCTCTCTCTCTCTCTCTCTAACCTTGCTTGCATTCAATTTTAAACTGTTAACGTCACTATTCTCATTTCATTCGATGAAAAGTATTTTGATGTACCATCGATGACCTTAATGATTTCGATGTACCATCAATGACCTTAATGATTTTGATCTACCATCGATGACCTTAATGATACAGTTCGTTCCTTTGATCCTGCGTAATTATTTAATAACTTAAAGGCATGGATTTCCTACCTTTATAACAAATTCTATTCGCCCTACTAATAAAATCACTTAAAATTATGTTTGAAATACATTTGGATAAATACTGCCACGAACTGATATCTTTTCGAGTGAACACACGTCCATTATGATTAATATACAAAGGCAGTGCTTAAGGTTATTTGGTGAACATCTTTTCTTTTTTGTTTTTTTTTCGTATTCATTGTCATGTATATGGTTAATAGCATGCCAAAAAGGATACTGTAAATAAACTTGGGCCAAATCATGATGACAGTTCTTCCAATGGTGCTACTTTCAATTGGCTCTCCATTTCCAATTTGAACACGCGACATATTAGAAATAAATTTAATCAAATCCTCAAAATATTCAAGGATTTGAACATAACGTTTTTGCACGGAAACTCACCTAAATCTGAGTGTAACTATAGAGCATTCGAATCGACGGATATTGTGACCCTTTCGAGTTTATAAATCAAATCACAGTGAGTGTATTCCAGTTTATTGCATGAAATAATTATCATCCCGTCGAAGAACCGATCTTGAATCACAATGCGATGAAATCGTTTAGGTCGAAGTCTTAATGACACCATGAAAACAACATCAGAATTAGAACCAGATATGGATAAAAAAAGACAGGCTGAGATTACGGCCAAACATCGAAACCAGTACCAAACGTATAAAAACCAGAGAAATAGAGGTACAAATCTCAAAACAAGTAAGTTAAAGATAAACGTCTTTTCAAACTTGATGAAACTCTGGCTTCCCAGAAATCTTCAAATGTCTGAACTTTATAGGAAAAAGACGAGGCCCAACGACTGCATTATGAAAAGGCAATTGCCTACACTTAGACTAGACTTAGCACCAACCTGTGAGGAAAAGTATGAGCTGATGAACTCTTATGTTTGCTTTGCCACACCATTAAACAAATAATGATAAACAGTTACCACGTTTTTAAGTTAGAAATCAAACAGTTATTTGCTCATATCATTATATTTAAATAAGAAATTAAAATGTAATAACTAGTATTGACCTAAACAATACCATTGGACCTAATGAAATTAGTCATACACTGTTAAAATACAGTTGAAAAAATTATCCGTGCCGTTGCAAGCATTCGATAAATAACTTGAAACTTTTTCCCGTACACTGTGAATTTGCGGAAGTAAACCCGACTGATACGAAAGAAGACAAATCACTATCGATAAATTATGTTATAATTCCCACACTCGGTATTGAGCTTTGTATCCAAGTTCTTTCTATAAGAAATCTATTCAAACATGGGTATAATCATTTTGCTTGACAGTAATTTGATATGTAAATATCAATCTTGATTTCTTCCAGGCCATTCAACAATTTACCTTGCAAAGTATCTGTCTTTCTAGATTCAGATGAAATCACGTGTTTAACGTCCCAGTTTATCAGCAAATTTTTGAATAGAGTATAGATTATAGAGTTGGTTTAAGAGTTTCAAACATACTGGATTCCTGGTAAGCTTCTATCAAGGCACGAAAGCAATTTACTAAACTGCTACCAGAGACTTTTATATCAACATTCATTTTCAACAAAGCGTTAGCCAAGGTTGTGTGATAATCTCTTTATAGTTTCGCATTTATGTCAACGATATATCACCCAATTTATTTTCCTTGCTAGACTATTTGCTTATTAGATTTATTTTGCAACTTCTTCTACTGTCCTTGCAAAAGTTCAAACGAATATAAGCAATGATCTTGAAATACGTGATGTACGATCATGCGACTGACTTGTTACTTTTAATTGTATGAAAACTGGGATACTATTAACAACAGAAAGGCAAACTGACATTTCCTTTGTGAAGTTCTCTTTAGTTAGTATGCTTCCTATCATCCCCTGATGGATTTGTGATATATGTAGGATTTATCATCAACCAGGACGCAACGAAATATCTATGTTTCTCGCGACTAAAAGCTCTTTTCACATAACAACTTGGCCAGTCTATCTATCTATCTATCTATCTATCTATCTATCTACCTATCTATCTATCTACCTGGAAATTATGCATATTATATTCAATTGCAAATACCTAAGTGCTTAACTAATGAAGCCACCTTCTTTTGCAAAGAAGAAAATATACATTTCATTTACCGTCTATATAACTCCAAACCCACACACCACCTTCGAATACATTTCAGATTTTCCAGTCTTCCTTTTTCCCATCTACGATTGGTGTTTGGAACTCTTTCCCTGTAGATATTCTAAAATCTCTTGATCATTCTGTCTTTAAAATGCAAAGCGTTGGTCTCGTCCAAGTAAAGGGCCACAACCCCATTATGATATTGGTAACAGTCACCTTAATATCCCACATACCATAATGAGACACGCACGAAGTCCCCTCATATCCCACATACCATAATGAGACACGCACGAAGTCCCCTCCAATCCGATCTTTACAGAGTGAATTTAGTTTAATTTCCCATGTGTGCCTGCGGTCAAGATAATGAAGATGTTGAACACTATTTGTTTATATTGCCCCTTAGTTTAATACCTTAAAATACACTTCTCATTTATCTTAAATTTAGTCCTGATCGTAAATTCGAACTAATAAACGAAACAATTTCTGTCATATTCCTAAACGTTAAGAAATATATTCACATACTGAGACTTTCTTAATACTTTCAATTATATTCTAAGTGATAAATTACTAAAATAAACGAAATGGACAAGAACGAATTTTACCCGTCCGGTGCAATGTCCCCCCCCCCTCTCTCTTTCTCTCTCTCTCTCTCTCTCTCTCTCTCTCTCACTCTCTCTCTCTCTCATTAATTTTTTATTTATATAAGAACACAACTCTAATTTGGGGCCCCAGGTGGCGGACTACTCTAAAACGCCCACCTTTACCTATCACTACCATCTCATCTTTTGTGGGTGTGGGAGTGGGCGACGAGTGGAGAAAAACACTCTTTTATGGATCAATTCCATCTAAACCTCTCGGGATCATCCCATGTGGATATATGAGAATGCTTGCTAGTAGCTTCCCGTGGATGTGTGGTTCTTCCCCGACTTTTCCCGGGTTTTTCCTCCACCAATTATTCTGGCTGTCTAGCATAGTCTTTGTGTACTGACAAATGGCGTTAAGCCAACAACAACAGCGACGACTATGTATTTATTTTATTTTCCTTTGAAATGTTGCATATCTTTAAATCAACGAAATGTTTTTCTTGTATTCAGGTTGAAATGTTATTTTTGGATCATTTGTTTATGTTGCGGGAAAGAACCTGGATAAAATGGGCAATTCGTGTCGAATCTCATATTGCATAAAAAATGACAATACAACGTTTAAACCAATACATCATATCTCGATATTTATCTTTGATTTTGTTTTGTGTTCTTGTTTTATTTTAATATATTTATTGATTCATATGTTTTCCCAGCAACCAAACCTTTTTCTATATTGCTTGAGATATGAAAAAACAAAACAATCATAAAATTAAATTTGGTTGAGAAGAAGGTCAATATATAATGAGACAAACTAATGCAGAACACAGAATGCTTTAATAAGTAGCTTTAAAAGACGACGTAAAGAAATTAAAACTAATTGTACAACTCAAATTGCTTTTCTCTTCCTTTAAATTAAATCGTAAACACGAGTGCCTAAATAAAGTGTATTATGATAGAAGATTGAAAATTGGAATAGAAAGAGGTAAAAGTACAAACAATATGTGCTAAAATAATGGTCTAAAACTACTGGCAATTTCAGAACAAAATGTCGCAATCCTCAGACACCTATCTCATCTGAATGATTTGAGTTTTAAGTCTCTGGAAATTGAAATAGAAAGAAACAAAGAATAAAATGCCATTAGTGAAATGAAATATGAAAAGAATAAGTAACGCAAGGGAAGAAAATTAGATTTTACGAGTGGAGTTCAGGTTTTCTCACTTACCTAAATATCAATAGAAGCTGTCCTTTATGTGATAATTGGTTCTGACCTTCTCACTTCTGCATTCAGGTAGGTATTGATGTTTTTAGCCGAGGCGTGACGGTTAAGTAGGACACGAGACAGAGAATAAACCAATCAGATTCCTCCAGCATTTGTATATGATTTACCAATCAAACTTCTTGTTTACATAAACAGCCTTGTTTTTCTAACAGGTATGCAAATTGTACCCTATTTTACCGAGAAGTTCAAATTTTATAAACAACCAAAAAATAACAGTGCTACTGTTCTTGAATGATAGCCATCCCTTTAATGTTTCCAGTTGAAAAAGTCATAAGGCCTGAAATTAACTAATTTAAGCAACGTTTTGGCTTGTTGTTCAGTTTTAAGTATAACTCGCTTACAAGTGACTTTCTCGCAAATATTCTCGTACCTAACATTGTATGTAGCCCTCTTTGAAAATTTCTTTACTTCTAGAGTTATTATACGGATTTAGCAAATTTATATGCTGTTTTCCTCTCGAAATTGAAAGTGTTTTAAAACAGACATATATTGAATGTCCAGACTATGTGTATCCAAACGTGTTGAATCCTAAGATTTTATATAGACTTCCTTCACTGATAAATCCAGTTTTAGGGGTCCAGTCTACTTTAATTACTATGTGCGTGAAGTACATGCAAAATCATTGGTTTGGTTGAGTTTAGCCCACTTTAAAGTATTTTGGTCAATTTTATTTTCCAAAGGCAACTTATAAAAAAAGTGTGTGTGTGTGTGTGCGTGTGTGTGTGTGTGTGTGTATGTCTAACAATTTTTCTCATATCGCTACAGTCTCTGCATTGTGGCAGTTTATAATGATATCTTGCACTCGGACATCATGCCGCAGACATGTGGCATCATGTCCCACGCAGTCACGCCATCCTGACACCAGGTCAACCAGTCCTAACACTAACCTCATAGTGCTGAGCGTCAAGCGAGGCAACTGCTACCAGCATTTTTATACGTCTTGGTAAGACTCGGTCAGAGATCGAACCCAAGACCTCCCGCTGTCCCAACTTATAAATAAAGCACTTTGGCCATTTCCTGCTGTTTTATATATAATAAAAATAGCCTACTCCAAACACAGGAACTGAACTTTTATCGTTGTATCTAATATTTATAGAAAACGCAAAAACTTCATGTAAAAGTATGGTGCAATGTAAAATATATTCTTTATTATTATCATTCTTTTAAACTATATATTATCAAGCTAATACAGTAATTTCACTAATAATATATCCTGCTTGAATTTTTGGCATTATATTTTAGAATCTTAAAGATTTACAATAAACATATTTTGACATCAGCTCTGAAATGCAATTTTATTAAAGGAAATATATTCAATTAACCGCTTCCGTAGAGTCGGATATATATATATATATATATATATATATATATATATATATATATATATATATATATATATATATATATATATATATATATATATATATATATATATATATATATATATATATAGTTTGCAGTGGAGACATGATCCAGTTTTATTTCCTTTGTACTGTATCATTTTTCCGTATTATTTATGCATTTAGGATATTATATAAAATTGTAGCTGCAACGAATGAACACGATTCAAGCTATAACGATATTTTGTTTATAAGCTTAATCTCTTTGAAACCATAGAGGTTTAATGACGTAAACAATTATATGAAATCAGCCTGAAAAAAGTAATGAGGTGAAACCAGTCACGGATTTCCCTGAACATATTGCAAAACAGAAAATACCCAACTTTTCCTGAATAGCGGTCAGTATCGGCTTAAGGCGTCACGCTTCCTACCGTCCACGATAGTACTCTATACGTCGTATGAAAGCGACGCGTGTGTCCGCGTGTTTATGTAGAATTGTATTAAATATTTAATTTCAGCATTGACTATATGCAATCGGATGTATATGTTAATGTAGGACTGATTATATGCGTTATGATTTGTGTTAATGTAGGATTGATTATATCCATCTGGATTTATATGGTAATGTATGATTTATTATATGCTTTAGGATTTATTTGGTAATGAATGATTTATTATATGTGTTAGGATTTAGTTTTATTGGTGTGGTTACTCTCAGATTGACATCATTTGAGTAACCCCCTTGTGACAAAAGTTAAAAGTATTTTATGTGTTCATGTTTTTTTCCATATGTGTGTTTTTCTTGTATTAATTTTATTAAATTTCGTTTTTATTAAATTTTGAGTAAGGGTTTGTACACCATTCAAATCTTTTATTTCTTCTAATATATCAAATTTCTGGAGTTGTTATTTAATTCATAATCATAGTTTCCTATAAGTCTAAAGTTTAATAAATAAAAGCTAAAGTAAATGAATTCATATTTAATTTCTATTAAGTATAGTTTTATAGTTTTAATAAATAGATATCTATTATACTGTTTCTGCCTTGCGCATAGTTTGTTTGAGATCTTAATTAGGCACGAGCAGCATTCACACTACGCTTTCGCGATCACGTGAACACTAGCTCAGGTGCCACGAGTTTCTTGTCTAATACATGAATGACAATTTTGATCGTAAATATAATATTAAGTGGCTATAGTTAGGTTACTAATAATTTAATAATTTAATAATATTAAAGTAATACATGAATAATTGTTTAGTTTAGTCAATTTAATCGTAATCAGTAAATTTTGAAAATTTAGCTATAATATTTATTGGTAAAGTTAAATTAATAATATTAAACTGTTTAATAAGTGTTCTTCGCATTCGTTTAAGTTGTTTAAACATTTCTTACGTAATAGTAATCATAAGTCCGTTTTCCATTGCGTTAATCATCTTTTAATCCATACAGTATGGCGAGCGTCCTTTCTCCCTGATCACAGGAAGAAGTCTCAATATCGCAATTTTGTCGATCTGTCCCTTCTCCCTGCTCAACAGGAAGGAGTCTCATCATCGCATATTGTATTCCATTTCTTTTGTATTTCATTGATTTCTTTTAATATTCTTGCTCCATGGCCTTAATTCAGAGTCCGTTTCGTTTCCGTTCGTTTGATTCTGTAATTCTTCCTCTGTTTATCTGACATTTTGGAACTAGGGGGCTCCTGTACTGAGTAAACTGCTTGCTGACAAGACGTTCCGTAATGTGGGATTGATTATATGTATTAGGATTTGTATGTTAATGTGGGATTGATAATATGCATTAGGATTTATATGTTAATGTATGATTGATTATATGCATTAGAATTTATATGTTAATGTATGATTGGTTAGATGCATTAGAATTTATATGTTAATGTAGGATTGATTGTATGCGTTAGAATTTATATTTATATTTTAAAGGTATTGAAATAGTTGGTTATCAAGGTTTTACAAAGAAGAGTATGTAAAGAATTTATATAATTATTTGAATAAACAGGGCAAACACATGCCATCAGTGTGTATTTTAGCCAGGCAATATTTAATATATTATAATTGTTCCATCCATTGATTCATTAACACACGTATGCACGTATGTCTTAACATTTACATGATAGCCAATCAAAATCATATCTAGCTAGCCCTTCTGCCAATGTAGGGGAAACTCATTTCAACCTTAATTGACCCTGCTAGACAGATTTATTTATATTATTTTAAAACTTAAATATACTTATTGCAAATTAACTACATTCTTTGAAGTTGAAAACTATATTTTATAATTACTGGATGCTAAAATAGATTCGTTGTTCGAAATAAAAGAAATTTATTTTCAACTCTGTTAAATGTTTTTCGCATTGTTTCAAATTTATTTTCTCTTTGACGTCATTAAACACAGAAAGAAAATAACTGAAATTTAATGAATTGAAACAAAAAAATAGAAATTGACCTTTATTGCATCCCATCGTAAAATCAATGAACACTGATAAGTCTGAAATTCTGAGATCTATTTTGGTACATATTTTCGTTTAAATGTAACTTGAACAATATATTTCTAATAGTGTTTTGGGGTTGTATAGAATGAGCCATTGAATACTTCTAGCTCGTGTGCAGAAATGCAAACTGTGAGTCGATAAAGGCCTGTAAATCGGATCACATTTTGGTGAAAACGGAACTCGGACTATATTTTCTTGATAACTTTTGTACCAAATATTGTTTAAACTCAGCGATGCTTTCTAATGACATTGAGCGGAAATTAATCAGAGACAAATGCATGAAAACACGGATAAACAATTAATTATTTACCCATGTGCACAGTATTACGCAAAATGCACTACTGCGGTCAAGTGTGCAATATTAAGACCACTTTCGGTATGTAAGGGAATGCTTAATTTGTACAAATGCCATACGACCTCATTAATTTAAAGATATAAAGTTTTGCTGAGTTCGTAATTTTCGGATCATGACTAAGAACCTGTTTGTGTTTCTCTCATCATAAACAGTGCCAACAATTTATCAGAACCATTCATCTAACACTAGTACGCTATTGAATGTCACTGTAAACTTTCCATTGACATAAACACCGTTCGGGTCAGTGTAATCTGAGTAATTCAATATTCAGTTTTAAAGTTGAATACTCTGAACGGTCTATTGGTCTGGGTTGACTTATATGATGTCTTGGAGGACGTTGACACCGTATTTACTCCTCGAATGTCTAACACACGTGATAAGTAATTTTTAGTTAGTTCATTGTGACATATACCAATACTGGGAATCATGTTTGTCATCTGATACACGCTCTCGCTGACTTGCGCAGATAAATACAATAGCATTTAGAGTGCTTTAGTTAAACCCGTGTTTACAAATTTTAAATAACAATATCCGAATGTCCCCATATGATTGGATTTTTTCACTACCATACTTTACCCAATATATATCCATAAAAAATAACGCCAGTAAAGAGAAAGATAAAAGCATTCACAGTGAAACCTCATTCACACGGCGCAAAGGAAGGACGTGATATCTTTTGGACCCAACCTGGTAGGTACAAATCAAAGGCAATGTAGAGGAAGAACACTGTGAAGTTTTGTCGGAAATAAAAGCTCTAAAACTGCACTGGAAGGACTATCAAAAGTAGAAGAGAACAACAGTATAGTTTATAATAATGTAACAAAAGGTTAGATACAATGTAAAACACGAAATAAAGCTGCTTGAAAGAAAGACTGAAAGAAACTGAGGAAAAACTTGAAGCTGACGAATTGGGAATAAAAATCTTCAGGGAAAAAATTTAAAACAGTACGAAAACTGATGCCCTTCAGGAACAGACTTGGACTTTGATAACTGCAGTTAACATTCACGAACAATTCTATAAACATCATACAAGTAATAGTCGAAGAACGAAATGTGGAAGACCTCCGTCAGTTCTTGTTAGATACAAATCAAGGAAAAAGAGCCATGTCCCTTTCCTTTAATGATTAAACAGTCATACAAAGAATAATCAAAAACCTCAAACGCCCAAGTCCATCATTGTTAAACTCGGCAATATGGAAACAAAAAGGAAGACAATGAAACAGTAAAATGTATTGTTTCTAGGTTTTATTTAGTTTGAGTATTTAAACGTTTGAGCATTTATCTCTTTTTATTTTTGATATTTCTTTTGAATCCGTGCAACATAACTAACTATTCTAAAACCTTTAAAATATAAACCCTAATACATTAAAATATAATTGCTAAAGCATATAATCAAATCCTACATTAAAATATAAATCCCAATGCATATATTGAATCCTCCATTAACAGATAAATCCAAACGCGTATAATCTGTCCTACATTAACATATTTAATTAAAAATATCTAAGTACACAAAGCCGACAAAGCCGCTTTCATAAAACAAATTAACCTCAATCATCGACGGTAGTGAAGAGTGACGGCCAAGTCATTGTTAATAGGTAATTTTGTCCTGTACTCTTGGCGGGAAAATCTGTGTGTATTTTAGACAGGCACTATTTAGTATGTTAAGATTTCTCCATCCATTGATTCATTAACACACTTGTCTCATGTTTTATGTGAAGACTAATCAAAATCATATCTTGACAGCTCTTCCTTCCGCCAAAGCTAATGTAATAAAAGGCAGGTACCTTTCGACCTTAAATGACCCTGTTGGACCGTTTCTTTTAAATTTTTGTCATTAAATCTACTTGTTGCAAAGTCAATATATTCCTTACAATCGACACAAATATCTACTAACTACTAACTGCTAAGACAGATTAGTTTTTCAAAACAAAATGTTTTAAAACAAGTCATGTAAACACTGTTAAATGTTTTTCACGTTGTTTCATATTTATATTCGCCGTGACGTCATCAAACACTGGCAGACAATAAATGACTCAGTGAATTTAAAGACAGGAAAGAGTAATTGAATTTTTTCGCATTCCCTCCCACCCCCACCGTCGGAATGTCTTGAAACTCTAATAAGTCTGTCAGTGTGAGTTGGTCCATTCATTTCGTTTAACTTAAAGGTTATCATCATACTTTTACTGCTGTTTGGGGGTTATATATTATGAGTCATTGAAAAATTCTAACTAGTATGCAGAAATGCAAACTTGGAGTCCATAAATGAATATAAGTCTAATCTAACTGTAGTGAAAATCGAACTCGGACTAGATTTTCGTGCTCAAAACTTGTATGCCAAATATGGTTTAAATACACTGAACCTTTATACTGGTATTCATAGGAAACAAATTGGAGACATATTCACGGACGTACGAACGGGCAGATGTCCAAAAATATGTATCACTATGTTGGTCTCCATAGAATATGACACGAGCACAATTTTTTTTTTTTATTCTTGTTGCAAGAGTTTATCAGTTTAAGAAGAAGACATAAATAAGCCTCGTGCCGTAGGAAGAAATAACCTGTAAGAACACTACACGATCAATCAATTTATTATCCATGCTGACTGGATTCAAAGAGTGCTTGCAAAGTTTGAGATTATTATTATTATATACTTTTATGAAGGAATGAATTAGCGTTGCGATTAAACATCTGAATGTATGTAAAAAATATTTATTAGATATTGTACCATTATTAAGTTCTACGAAAGGTCAGATACAAGAATTACCCTAATTATTTTATCAATGGATTCATCACCTATATTTACAGTATTAAAAGTTTAATATGCTAATGTTGTAACAAAAGTGTTATAAATGCATATATCTGTATGTAAGTAAATGTTTAGTTGGTTAATACTGTATACGTATTTCTGTATGTGAGTAACTGTTTAATTGGTTATTACTGAATACACATTTGTGTATGTAAGTGAATGTTTACTTGGTTAATACTGTATACGCCTTCTTTCGATAACCTCATTATCTGCCCTTCTTTTCGAGCTCTTTAGTGTATGGAGGTTGAGCTCGAAGCATTTCCGGTAGGTATTGCCGCTGGTCAACATTCACTCATTGCAAAACAGAAGGAAGTGAATGAATTATACTTCGCGCCATAGGCAAACTTTCCAATTAAACGCCCTAAATAAATGCGAGATAAAGTAATTAACGAATAATTGTTAGGCACAATGGACAAAATCATATATCAATGGGTATGACGATAACCTGTGCAGATACTTCCAATTTATAGTTTTTATAAAACAAATGTAAAAGAAGATAATTTAGGAATAATAAAACAGTGAACACGCAATTCCTTTGCAAATCGACAACAATAATAACACAAACATATAAAAACAAAAAACCAATTACAGTTAAACTTAATGTTGAAAGTAGCATTTTATTAAGTAAGTCAGTTATGAACCTTCATTCATGATGTTCTATATTATGCAAAACGCTTAGAACTTGCACCTGATGATGAAATCCTTCTGTTATCCTTCCTTAATCAAACAAATCATTTAAAACTAAAATAAATAATTTCCACTGCGTACTTTATTTCCATTGCGTTAAAACTTTATACACTCCAAAAATTCGGCAATGAACATTATTTAATATTATAGTTTCCATTTCCTTACGACGATTGCATACTTTCTCAAAAGGGCACGTTTCATACAATTATCATCGTCAGTTTTGAAAATTAATTTTATTTTCTATTGTGCAATTCAAACAGATATGTATGCATCTTATGATCAAAAACTTCTTTTGGTTTTTTAGATGAAAAAATTTATAAAAAAATAATTTCCATTGCTTATTTTATTTCCATTGCGTTCCATTTTGTCCATTGTGTATTTTAGTTATACCTATCTATAATCCACTAATCACGTTCCACAATAGCTGGACCATTTATAAGAGTTATTTTACGAACGGTGAGCCGTATACTGTTTTATGTGTTGGCACTTTAATGGCTTTAATAAGTTTACCTATCCCCCATAGTGTGGATGTTTTGTTTTTCTGTAACAAATCAAAAGAATTTTGAAGAAACAAAGTATTTATTATTCTTGTTCAGGGGTTGCTCATTGCTAATTGCATTTTATTATTTTACGATGTGTCGTACTCACATTATCCCTTGAGCTCGTCCCTTTGTTTTCCTTCCCGGTATATTTCTTTATGACATATACTTCCTTCCTCAGACACTAGGTCTTGTGACTGGTTTCTATATTATGGTCCTTAAATTTTAGTGATTTTGACCTAGGATCAGTCTATTGTATTTTGTTTGTTATATGTGTATGATATTTTGTTTTAATCATGTAATATCGTGCTTGTGTTAGGAATGACCAATTTATATATTTTAATTTGATTACATTTTTCATCTACTTTGTTTATCTGCGTACATGAAAGAAAAAAAAGTGTAACGTTTAATAGCTGTGTAAAATTATGTGTTGTGGTGGTTCTCCGGTTTCGGTCTAGTAATTACTTTCTAATACTAATAGAGTTCATTCTCTCTTGTTCATTCATCAAAATTTTCTTCAATTTAGATTTTACGGCCCTTACAAAGTAAAGAAGAAAATGAATGAGTTAAATTATAATAATAGTAATCTCGTCTAAATAAATTAATGGAGTACTAGTATATTGAAAGAGATAGCCAAGTAAATTATTACAATTAATTTAGTTGTACATGTCCCACCTACTGAGGATTTAAGTGAAGATACTCAATTGGACACCGTTGATCTTGGAACAACAAATCTTCAAAATTCGGAAATTATGAAAGATCTAGACCAGAAACTTTTACATTTGCAACAACAAGAAAGAAATGAACTTGAACAGTTATTATTCGAATATGAGCACTTGTTTCCGGATATTCCTACGAGGACAAACAAAATTTTTCATGACGTTGAAATTGTAGATTCAAAACCTGTGAAACAACACCCATACAGGATGGACCCTCTCAAACAGGAATACTTGAAAGAGGAAATTCAGTATTTGCTGGAGAACGATTTCATAGAGCCCAGTAAAAGTGATTGGATTTCACCATGTATACTTGTTCCGAAACCAGATAAAACTTTCCGTATGTGCACTGATTATAGAAAGGTGAACAGTGTGACAAAAAGAGATTCATTTCCATTACCAAGAATCGATGATTATATTGATAAAATTGGAAATGCCAAGTACGTCACCAAATTTGACCTTCTGGAAGGATTTTGGCAAATTCCACTTATGGAAAGAGCGAAAGAAATTTCGGCATTTATGACTCCAGATGGACTATATCAATATAAAGTAATGCCATTTGGGATGAAGGGTTCCCCAAGTACGTTTCAACGCTTGATGAATATGATTACCTCTGGTCTAGATAATTGTGATGCTTATATTGATCATGTGATCATCTACAACGACACCTGGAAAGAACATCTAGCTACGATTCGGAAATTCTTTCAAAGACTCACTGATGCAAATTTGACAATCAATTTATCTAAAAGTGAGTTCTGCCGTGCTTGTGTAACTTTTCTAGGACATATTGTGGGACATGGTCAAGTTAAACCTATTGATGCTAAGGTCAAGGCTATCTCTGATTTTCCTGTGCCTGTCAGTAAAAAGCAACTGATGCGATTTTTGGGTATGGCCGGATACTATCGAAAGTTTTGTTCCAATTTTTCTAATATTGCTGAACCTCTGACAAATTTGTTAAGTAAGAGAAACAAGTTTCTCTGCACCGAAAAATGTCAGGAAGCTTTCGATAGGTTAAAAGCCATACGCAAAAGTGCGCCGGTACTAACAGCTCCAAATTTCAGCCAGTCTTTAAAATTGTCTGTGGATGCAAGTGATGTTGGGGTTGGAGCAGTATTGATTCAAGAAGACAGAAATTGTGTTGATCACCCAGTGTGCTATTTCTCTAAGAAATTAAATAAGCACCAAAGAAATTACTCAGCAATCGAGAAGGAATGTTTGGCTTTAATATTGGCATTACAGCATTTTGAAGTTTACATTAGCTCAGCTTCTTCTCCGGTAGTTGTGTATAGTGATCACAACCCCCTTACTTTCATCGACAAGATGAAAAATAAAAATCAAAGATTATTAAGGTGGAGTTTGTTTTTGCAAGAGTATAATCTCAACATCAGGCACATCAAAGGAAAAGACATTTTGATTGCAGATGCACTTTCCCGTGTATAGAAATATTATTTCATACACACTTTATATAATTCATAAGAATTTTCTTATGTAATTTTGTTTACCTCATGTATAATATACATATGGTAAAAAGAAAGCTTTATTATATAAATCTTTCTTTTTTCTTTATGGGGCGGGGAAGTGTTACGTATATGTAATTAAATTGTTTGTGTGTTAGTTTTGAAATTCTTTTTATTTTATTTTTGTTTCATTACATTTTATTGTAATGATTATTTCCATGGGATTCGAAATTCTTTTTCAGTAATTCGAGATGTTCTTTTACTAAATGTTGTTTATCTAAGACGCTACACGTTTTACATGATAATTATTTTTAGTTAACCTAGTTCGTCTTGGGTTGGGAAGTTCGTAAACAGGAAGGTAAAATGATTGGTCAGTCTCAAGGCCATACTTTCCTCGCGTGATCACCATGTGTAAACAACGTTTCTTTATTATTGGTTCTTAATTGGGGATACACGGGCGTACGTGATAAATGTCTTGTAGTAAGAGACCACATGACCCATCTCGCGAGACTGAAATGATGTTTTTGGGGTTTAAATACGCATTCTTAATATTTTTCTGAGAGAGTCGTTTTAACATCTTGAAGGAACAAGTTGTTGTTTTTTTTTATTTGTTGCCAGATTGTTTGTTTTTTATTTGTTTTTTGGGGATTTAATAATTTCTTCTCCAGGAAAATCAACCAGTGGACCTTTTCATAAAAACAAAATTCTGAAAGATATTCATGGAAATTTATTCTGGAAGTATTCGGAAACAAAAACTGTGATTCAATTGAGGAATTGTTGATATTCGTACATGGACCACATCTGACGTCATCGCCTTCCATATTTGTATGTCGTCGAGATTCGAACCTGGATTCTAATAGAACTATTTAGTGATAGGACTTGTATTTTTCATTCTTAGGATTAAATTTTGGATTATATTCACAAACAGTAAGACCTATTTTCCAATTTTTACATTCTTTTCTAGGGAAATAAATTATTTTGTTAAAATATACAAAGCTTGTTGTCTTTCACTCTTTTCTTTGTTACTGAGTAAGAGCCCTTGTCACGTAACAATATGTTGAATGCATGTTATTGCATGAGTCCACACTAAGAACGAGGATAGGTCTTTATTATTGGACACATTTCCTATTGCTGGTTTTCTGTTAGATGTTTACTACAGCCTGAGTGATAACGCTTTCCCGTTTCTTACTCTCCTCATGAACACCTATTGCTAAATGAAATGGTTGGGAAAACAATGTCGTTGAATAAGTCACAACCAGTCGAAGTCTTGTGTATAAATTGTGTTAGTCTCTCACCTTGATAGTAATAGAATGGGACCTTTCCTAAATCACTATTTATAAGTTATATAAAAAAAAGAGTATAATCAAGGGTTGTTCAAAATTTCCAAGAACAGATTTTGATTCCTCACCAAGCTTAAGCAAAAATGAATTTTGCTATCGATTTGTCCTACGAAAAACTAAAGGAGGTTTGTTCTATGATTCTATCCCGAGGTTGTCTATTATTTACGTGATAAATGGGTATTTCCCGTTCATCAGTCTTCTTAGACTATTTTGCCGGCTGTTACCTTAGTACACCCAATCTTACAAATACTGGTCTTGGTTGAAAACGATGAAGTGAAAATATTACTGACGATATTTTGGTGTTGTGTTTGTTTGTTTGTTTGTTTGTTTGTTTGCTGGTGTATTTTGTTTTTGTTTGTTTGTTTTGATTCAATGTCAGTTCATTTCGTGCCACATTAGATAAAACAATTTTTCGACAAGTCAAAGATTGTCTTTAGCATTGTTTATGTATTTTACAAAAATGCAACACTAAGATACTTCCATGCACTATTCTAAGTCTGTATCGTTTGAACCAATGAGTGAGATGAAGGTAGGAGAGAGACAGAAAGACGGACAGACAGACAAAGCAGAAGTTATCATGACAAACACAAATGAGAAAAAGAGAGTTAAAAGCTTGTTTCAGAGAGGGACGGAGGGAGGCTAAAATAGGAATGGGTCCCAAATAGGAATTAAGGAATTGCTTAGTTCGCTCCTTATATTCACTTCCAAGAATCTTTTACGACTATGTGTCGCAATATACTCCACGTGACAGATCTTACTATTCAATCTATTATTTCACAGTACCATGTCACGTGGCCATTGTCGCTGTATTCAACTAAATGACTTTAAGTAGCCATCCAAGAATAACTCCATACTCTAAAGCACATTTATTATTGGAAACTTTACAATATTTTTTTATTGATCCTTTGCAATTTTAGGCACTCTTAATATCTTAAATTAGAATATATAGCCGTGTACAAAATTATCTATGTGATATCTTCTTTATAGATAATCACTAAAAAATGTATACCCATGAATAAGACATACTGAACACTTTCCGTAACGTAATCATAATTCCTACAACCGTATCGTTAATATCTGTAGAGAGAGTATAGCAGTAGTAATAATGGTATAGCAACAGTCACACTAAAGACAAGATGGGAAATCAAATGTTCAATGACATCTTTGTCACTGTGTTCGTAGGACACTGGAGCATAAGCGGAATCCTATGGGGGTATTTTGGGGCGAGTGGTGGAGGTATTATAGGGACAAGACAAAGGAAATATTAGGCCACCATTCTCGATGGAGAAGGGTAAATCCTATTTTAGAAATGTTCATAGGGTTATCTTTGTCACGAGCGGGAAGTGTGAAGCATTTTGGCTATCCTAAAGGTAACGTAGTATTTTGAAATAATTTCAGACATAAATAAAACATTCTAGGGATGACTGTACTCGAAAATATAACCTTAGTACAACTTAATTATTATACATTGCACAAATACACACAGCAAGTGACAAAGGTGACCCAAATAAAAGACTGCGTGCGTTTCAATGTTTTGTAATAAAAAGATTGATCAAAAATTGGAAAATCAGTTAAAATGGGAAACGTGTTTGTTGACTGGCATTAAAGTTATAATAGTTCGACTCTCTCTCTCTCTCTCTCTCTCTCTCTCTCTCTCTCTCTCTCTCACACACACACACACACACACACACACACACACACACACACCATTTCATGGTAATACATTATGCTTCCTCTTCAACTCAGAACGATTTTGAAATCAATCAAATGATGTTATAAGAACATATTTGTTTAACAACAAAAGTACATTATTAGACATAGATTAAAAGAACACCATATAGTTACACACACACACACACACACACACACACAGTAGAACATGTCTATTTGACTTCAAATTTCTGGAATGAATTGCTTGGTTTATGACAATAAAGAAATTTTTTACAATAATACAGCAATCTTCCTAAAACAGCTTGCTGGAAAATTAAGCCATGTGCAATGTATTAATATGTACTGATAGCACACTAAATTCTCTGTGTTCTTATTAAGTTTATAAATTGCAATGAAAGTGCATCTTCCGAAAACTTCAGAGAATATTTTTGCAATCACTAAAGTTTTTTCTAGCATACTTTGATTCAGAGACTAAACGTTAATTTCTATCGTTTGGTAATTCTTATTCCTAATGCACATGTTGGTTTTTCCAGTCTTCCCTATTTGGCTACGTTTTGTTCGTAATCCTACGAAAGCAATGAATAAGCATCATTAAATCCTTGTTCATTTCATGCAAATTCATGCTCCTCGATGTATGCTTTGGATGAAAACTATTTATATGTAGCAACAAATGGGCATCAAATTCCTTAAAATATACCTTTGCATTCGGGTTATCGCGCTATGCAACTGTATTTCCTTTTTGTGTTGTTAAAAGACGTCTACACTTCCTATACTATTTTAATTATAATTTTGTAATGGACAGGTGAATGTTCATGCAGTTAATCAACTATTTTATTCCTTCTTTCGAATGGATCCAAATGAGAAAAACAAAAACAGCAGCAATAAGCCGAACATAAGAAAATGGTAGATTTTGGGTCTTAGCAAATATTCGCTTCACCGTAGAAGATGGACCAAAGTCGTCCCAGTAGTTAAAATAAATGATGGATTTTCTTTTCAAATCAAAATATCCGTATCTAAAACGTTCATCATCAGATTGAAATGGATCCGGATTATTAAACTTCACCTTTCCACAAGTAGCCAACCCATGCTAGCATACAGTGGTAAGGAGGTTTAACGTAGCGAATTTTGTCCACAAAATCATTGGTATCTCTACGTTGCTAAATAGGTTCTGAGCCAAGATATTAACAAAACGACATTCAAAAATGTGTTGAATCCTCATTACATAAAGATATTATATTATCTGGTGTCCGTATAACACTGAGAATTTTTTAAGGCCACCCGTGCTACGCGGAAGTCAGAATGTAAGGTTTGGAAAGATTTACTCTGAAGTTCAGAGTCCAGATTACAAAACAAATAAAACAAAATGTGCTCCAGTGGTGGATGTATGAGTACATGTATCCACAGTTTCATTCGTCAGATGTATTTAGTCAGTATATTTACGGAACTTGGAGAATTATTGTTTAGGGATACAGGCAGATATACTTAGAGAAAACTTTCTGACATGTCCAAGTTTTTGTATTTATCAAAAGAAACTGTATGGGATTAATTCCCCAGCTTACTGAAGCTTTTGCATTCGGAACGCTTGTTTTACCAAAAGAGTAGCAATTTTCAGAACAATGCTCTTGTCCCAATCTATAATTTATTCTTTTCACTTTGCTCTTTTCATTGCTCAGACTTACTGACTAAACCTGTCAAATGATGTACATGGATAATGCTCTCTCTCTCTCTCTCTCTCTCTCTCTCTCTCTCTCTCTCTCTCTCTCTCTCTCTCTCTCAACTTAATCATGTGTTGAGAGAATTTATCAAGTGTGTGTGTGTGTGTGTGTGTGTGTGTGAGAGAGAGAGAGAGAGAGAGAGAGAGAGAACCTTTTGAGACGATCCCCCGTTCTAACAAAATAGATCTACAACACGTCCCACTGTGTATAATGTAATTTTATCCAAATTTTGACGAGCCTACAAACAGAGAAGGGGCCTTACAGTACATGGATGGTGATTTTTGTTCTTCAGATTTTGGTCTTATAGTGCAAATAATTTAAGCAAAAGTAAATTCATACCTAAAACTGTATTCTTAGTATTCCAATGAATATCAAGTAAGTTCGGAACATTGAACCGCTCCGGTGGCCTAGTGGTTAGAGCTCCCGCCTCAGATGCGGAAGGTCACGGGTTGAAATCCCGGCCGAGTCTTGCCAAAGACTTTAAAAATTGGTACTATCAGCTGCCTCGCTAGGCGCTCAGCATTAAGAGGTTAGTGTTAGGACTGGTCGGCCTGGTGGCAGGATAATGTGACTGGGTGGGACATCATGCCACATGTCTGCGGCTACGAATATCTTTGTGAAGTACACTTACGAAATCAAATAAAATTTTATTATGCTTAAACGTTAAGAAAATTCTGTGCGTAAACTTACACTGCGTAGTGAAACGGGGCCCAGAGTCGCCTTACGAAAATTACTACTCAGAAGTTTCGAACCATCTCTGCGAGCCTGATATAATAGAAACTGTTGGCTGGCATGCAGAGTCAACCTTCTCAAGCCTTCATCTCAGAGATTTAGCAACGCAGAAGCAAACCTTGGATCTGGTAGGTTCAGTGGCGGCAGCCAACATGGCCAAAAGACCCAACTAGGTCCCTAAACGCAGCCTGTTAGCTTCGCTTAGTCCGATAAATCAACCCCCCAAATCTGTGTTGATACTGATGGACGATATGTGGGTCTGATGTGACCTGTTCATTAAAATGTGCAATTTTGCTGCATGCAAATCTTTCGGGAACAAGCCTGCGTACACTTTAGACACATACCGGAAATTGGTAACAGCCATATCAAGCGCGAAAGTCAAAATGGGCACAGGACAGGTAGTTGTGCTACAAGTCACCAAACATATGATATGCTTCGGAAATATAATGTACATATCACCAAAAGAACTCTACAGCTAACGGTAGCTGCACAGCCACGAGAAATACCGGTAAGTGTATAAAATGTCCACCAATGTGTGCAGCCAAATTTTGATGCAGATAATTGCAGCTTTTAATGAATAGGTGATATCAGCCCCTCACCCGAAAATCAACATCATCACGGGTGAAGGGCCGATTTATCGGCCTAAGCTTCGCTTGATTTGACAGTAAAATTTTGTAAATAAGAAGATTTCAATATTCATCTTCTTAATCTTATGTTAGGGTCGCAGGTCAAATGACCCCAGTCTGTGTTGCTTATATAATTATGTGAACGGGTTATCATTCACGTGGGGGAATTCAGCCATCATTCCCTAGAAGGATACCCGAGGTAGAGGTCGAATGCTCAGCATTCCCTCCAACTATTACTTATTGTCCTACGATAGTCTGATTGGAGAACGTATTCTAAGGAGAAAGAAAATTTTTAAGTAAATGATGTCTCTCCGAGAATACTTACATCCTGAGTTATTGCCATTTGTCTATTGAAATAGACTGGAAAAGACGATTTTCGTCTTTTAGTGGGGATGGATTCGCGAGGCGGCAGGCTAATATTCCTAACGTAATGTGATTGAGTACGTATTCTCGGAGAAACATAATTTACTTAAAAATGCTTTCAGCTGAGGTTTTCTTTCAAAGTGATTTATAACTGGTTGAAAATGGTTAAATAAGGCAAGACGTAGACCATTATTTGTTTTGTCTTCCAACGCATGCTATCAGTAGGATGGTGTTTATAATGCGTATCCGTTGTTATTTACTATGTTTACCATAGGGAAATGGGCTCCGAGTGGCCAAGTCGTCTTAAGCGCTCACCGTTACGGATCACTGCAATCGGATCACTGCAACCTTACAAATTGTCTCCATTTTGTTTCTTCTCATCAGATGCGCAGCCATTAGTTGCCCGTTTATGACCCAAGAAACTGATGTTTCTTATATACCTCTTGCATTTTACATCAAGAAAATATTTTCATGTACCCGTCAATCATATTTTTGCCTAAGAACTTTTTTCTACCTGTGACCAAAACGTAACCTACATTTACCTCTAATTTTATTCCCAAATCTTTAGATTTTAACAATTTTATCGGTTCGATATACAGAATTATCACTAACTATAGATGATAATTCTGCAAACTCTGGAATGAATGGCATCTCGGCAAAAGTTTGAGACATAATGAAATTTTACATTTTCCTTTTGTAAATAAGTAGAATTTTATCTTTCTCTTCCCCGCAGCAATATTGATTCATACAGGGGCTATACTGGGATTTACCTTTATGTTTTGAGGATACGAATATAAAAAATAATTCACACAACAATTACGAAAATTGTCTTTTATTGTCACAAAGAAAATATATAATGAAGATCCCAGATCAAAGACACAGACACACACTTACACAACATGCTTTTTCAGTCGGTCTTTTAAGTTGATTTCTGTTGTATTTTGTTTCCTCTCGCTGCTGTCACAACACATATGGCTTATGTTATTCTAAGCTTAGCGAACTTGGGTCATTCCAACACCTATTTTGTCCTCTATGATCACATCACTCATAATAATTAAGTCTACATTTTGTTATGTGATTATTTTTATGGCTGATGGACTATGAGCGTCGCTCTTGGTCTCTGGACTTGGCTTGCTCGTTTCATCATCTTCCATGATTGTGTTGTCTACGAATGTGACCATCACTCCGTAGTGGTCAGATATGTGGTACGCCATCCTCGATTTGGGATCATCAAATATTCTCTGAAAGCATGATTGGAAAATGAAATAACGAGCTAAAATTCCTTTCATCATACTATTTATTTTAGCCATACATGAGCAAACTGTTATAGAAATGCTGCCAGACTGTATGGTGAGGATTTGTTTACGCATAACACAATACGTACCACAGTGAATAAATCCTTCCAGGTTTTAAAACAGTCAGAATTTGCTTTTATATATATCTCCTCTCAAAAGTAAGGGGATAAACGGACATTTATATCTGATGTGCAAACAATTTGTGTAAACAGAAATCTAAATTAAAATAATCAAAACAAATAAACGAACCTCCGGAAAATCTGCAAAACGTTCTGCTCTTACACAATAGACTATATTTAAACATATTGGTACAGAAGAGAGACTAGACGAAATAAACAAACTCTGAAATATGGTCACCGTCATCTGCGGTGGGGTCACAGAAGTTCACGATCGTAAAGTCTGACTATGGCCTTTAACACAGGGCTGTAACGTTACTGGTTAGGCAAGGAAAGTAACAACGTTTCATTGTCCTATCTCAAATTGTATTATATTAAAAGTACAGACAAGTGTAAACAAAACTGATCAGTGGCCATGAAGGTAAAACCTTTGGTTTCATAAGCATCGGCTTACAAATTGAGGAGCATACATGCAAAATGGTTCACAAACCTTAAACAACTTACATACTATAACGAAGAGACAAAAGAAACCTTCCAGTAGTCAAATGTGTTTTCTGTATTAATCTTCATTAAGTTCTAATATATTGTGGCAATTTCCAAATTGCGGATAATCAGATAAACATATATGGCCTATTGGCTTTAGCCAAAGTTAGAAACAACATCAGTCAGACTCTAAGTAGACCTACAGTCAAGTATCCAATACGACGAGTGGAAGTTAAATCCTTCACCACTGCCGTTGAACTTCGATCCAAGATCGAATATCATGCCTTCCAAGATTATCTGCCAAAACAATAGCTCATCGACAACGTTAGAAACTCATGCCCAAGATTATCTGCCAAAACAATAGCTCAGTTAGAAACTCAGCCCTCAAAGTAGCTATGGGAAGCTTAAATGCCAGTTGGTTGAAGGTGAAGGTAAAAATGGTACAGAAGGATGAAAAGACGGGATAAAACAGCTCCGCAGCAGCGGCAACCAAAACCAATCATGATTCAGCAGGGGTCGCTTGGGAGATGGAGGCTGAATATCCTGAATTTAGGTTCAATTTCTCCGTCTAAAAATACACCAAATACTTGGAGGAGAAATATACTTGTTGCAAATCCAATCCAAGAAGGTTTAGTTGTTCTGGATATCGAAAAATACCCATGATCAATGACAAAAACCAAACAGTGCAAATCCCTTCAAACTCAGTGATACTATTCAGAACATTGAGTATAGTGTGTCTATAAACACTTGTATCCGAACATTCTTTGTGTGTGACAGTGTATGTATGTTTCATTCCATTTATTTGACATCTTATCCCCCTTTAATTGTGAAGTATAATGTGTTTAAGTACTCATTCCCACTGATTTTGTTGGCACCTACATACAAATTGGATCATATGTATGGAGAGAGGGATACTGCTCAGAAATGTGTTGGATAGTACTCAAAATGTGGTCCATTGGATGGTACTCAAAATGTGGTGCATTGGATAGTACTCAAAATATGGTGCATTGGATGGTACTCGAAATGTGGATGACGAATAGTGCTCAAAAGTGGTGTATTAGATAGTACAAAAGTGAGTGTTGGATGTTACTCAAAAAGCATATTTTGGACAGCATTCAAAACATGCGAGTTGAAAAGTAATAGGAAAGTGTGAAGGACGATTACGTACCCTGAATGTTAAACCAATAGATGTTTAACATATCATTTCACATATAAATCTTAATTAATATCGACTCCTCTTGAATAACTTGTTTTACATTTCAGTAGAAACAAATCATACAAATGTATTTGTGTTTTACTTCGTATTGTCAAGAACCAACTCTAAATATTTCTCTTCTTTATTTGAAAATATATTTTTGTTGCCACACAAACGATGAGCAAAGTGAGGGACTGCACTTTTGCCATATGTTCTCATGAATGTCCGGTAGATCCCTCCACCTGAGGCCCAGATGAGTACTTCCGCGTGTCGTAGATGGAGTAATAGAAACATCATTTGCTACCCTGCGATGAGTCTCGTGCTATGTACGAAATGAGAAGTCTTCGACGTTTTATAAGATTATCTAACAATAATTGGAACCTATACTTTAAGGATTTGGGTTGTTTTTATGCTCTAAGTTTTCTCTCTTTGCGAGTATTTATTGCGATAAACTCTCATTAATCGGCACTGCATTGTGCTGATGTGCCGTTAAACCGGTACATACTAACTGGTTGACCTCCTCTCTCACCACACCCCGCTGTATTATGCAATGCATCTTTTAGTGGTGACATTAAGTCTATCAAGTTTCATCCAACACATTTCACGTGATAGAATGAGGAAAATTATACCATATCGGGGTAATAGAGAATTTTACTATCACTATGGTTAAAACTATTCAAGCTGATGTATAAATATAGCGATTCTCCCTTACCTTGGTTTCCTTAAAGGTGTGACCCCGCAAAAAGATGTGGTCTATCGTCCAGTCGCACTCGTGTTCATTCCATGAGTTGTTGGTACAAAAGGTGCAATCATCAAGTATGGTGTGGGTTAGGTTGGCTTCACTGCTATTTAATATGATATATGAATCTGAAATAAACGAAATGAGTTCTAACATTATACAATATCCGTTCCAACTTCATGTTGGAGTTTATAAGGGTCCAATGTTGACCTGTGTTAGTAATTTCGTTCACAACAGGGTTCTTAACTTTGATAACGTGCAATAGGGTCATATCATATCAGTCAATGGTGTGTGCAAACGTTATAGTTCTACGGTTGAAGGACATAATATTCATATTTTAGCTCTTAACGAGCCCAAAAGGATGAAGCAGCAACGACATAATTTTGTTACATATGTAGTTGTCTGAGAATTGTAGTACCTGGATTTTGTTCACAAATACCAATGTCAGGCAGGCTGGGGCCAGTGTTGAAGTCTCCCGCTAAAACCAGTGGCGTTGTACCATTGACAGCTGTCAGGAGATTATTCACTTCCGCCAGGTTCTGTTCCACATAGCTACTGTACGGAAGCGCCACTAAATAGATTAAAAGCATTTAAACATATTCGATTGCTCACTATCGCTAATCATGAAGTTGGAACTTTGCTCCTGTGGTCACTAGACGCAGACTTTGGAAACGTTGCACCGAATTATCACTAAGTATCACTATTACAAGATTCATGTGAAACATTTGTTTTCATCTGCTGACAATGACAGAATGTGATTCAGTAATTCATCTTATTATATGCTCATTGTTTTCTCCGTTAACTTTACGTTGTCAGAATCGTGCAATATTTTGCGATACTGAACTCCTCGCGCTCAATTCATACTGCATTCTTGCGAATAAAGGACCTACTTTCTATTGTAAACAAACAATTTGTTTCTGAATGAACTAAAGCAGATGTTTAGTGGACTGACACATACAAACTGCTTTGGCACATTCCGCGCTAACTTTTTTGATACAATGTTTCAGATTTAGGTTAGCTATAGAAGCCAGACAGGGTCCTTACAATAACAAGCAAGTTATAAGACATAAACTGTCTTCTTTAGCTGGTAATAAAAATGGCAAAAATATACTTACAATTTTACATCCTGAATTTCCTCAAAATGTACCTTAGTAGTTCTGCAAATCCGAATTACATGAGCCATGTCATGGGTTCTCAAGCTTGATTACACATTTCGAAATTGTACTGTAATTTCGAGTTTATTCCAAGTGCAGTTACATCCTCCTTACTGCACTCAAAATGAAATAAACATTGAATTCCACAGCGTCTTTTCGATAATTGCAATTGAAAGACCTCATATTTTCCCCACATTATGATCTGAATCATTCAATGACAGAACAGAAACACGCACGCCGATGTCAACACACTTCAATAAATTGGCAGACGCTGCTGGAATCCGATATACTTTACTCGGTGTATATAAATCCAGACCATAATCACGAAATTGCGTCTAATCGACAAAAATACCAAAACGTATTCATTCCAGATCAAATGGAAAAATTGTTGTAATGCGCATTCATTAACAATATTACTCCAAATTTCAATTTTAAGCAGACCAAACGCCATTTTCTTTCGAAACTTACGTCTAGGGCGCGACCAACTTCAAATTTGTCTGGGCGGAGTTACGTGCGCATTAATAATATTGTTGTGTAATGATGCAGCTACGCTTGTGTATTTAGTCTGGAATATGGCATACATTCAGTTACTTTGTTTCTTGTAGTGCATTTTTGTTTATATATTTAAGTCTTGGGTAGAATAAGAAAATGAGCATATAATGAAAAGGTTACTGCATTTGTATGGGAAAATATGAACTCGTTTTGTCGGATGGATATACTGCACTCACAAGGTCGTGCAGTATAACCATCCGAAAAACTCGTTCATATTTTCCCATACGAAAGCAGTAACCTATAAATACCGCACTAGCAAGACGAAATAACGTTTTAGATGGCCTAATGAACTGACACATCATCATTATTGTAATAACTGAAATTTTAAATTGTACAATAAACTATGTTGATATAGAAATATTGACATTTATTCCAATTTCTATCAGTCATAATGAACCAATAAAACTTCTGGTCAATATGCCTATCTGAATTTGTTCTGTCGCTCCCTGCAAACCCACAATTACACGTACGCACACACACGTACGTAATGGACCGAAGTGCAAGCAACCTTGTGTGTATCTGCAGACCAGTTCCGCTAATAGTCCCTATCATATCCCAATGTTTTCAAGTATCTTGAACGGTACCCTGATAGTCCAGATAAGTCCCTATCATATCCCAATTTTTTCAAGTATCTTGAACGGCACCCTGATAGTCCAGATAAGTCCTTATTACATTTTAATGTTTTCAAGTGTCTGTCTTGAATAATACCCTGATAGTCCACATAAGTCCCTATCATATCCCAATGTTTTCAAGTGTCTGTCTTGAATGGTAGCCTGATAGTCTAGTTAATAGTCCCTATCATATCCAAATGTCTTGTTTCGTATCTTGAACGGTACCCTGATAGTCCAGATAAGTCCTTATTACATTTTAATGTTTTCAAGTGTCTGTCTTGAATAATACCCTAATAGTCCACATAAGTCCCTATCATATCCCAATCTTTTCGAGTGTCTCTCTTGAATGGTACCCTGACAGTCCAGATAAGTTCCTATCATATCCCGTTGTTTTTAAATAT
This sequence comes from Megalonaias nervosa, assembly GCA_016617855.1. Taxonomy (NCBI): domain Eukaryota; kingdom Metazoa; phylum Mollusca; class Bivalvia; order Unionida; family Unionidae; genus Megalonaias; species Megalonaias nervosa. The sequence goes on from JAECUM010035884.1 coordinate 46,813, forward strand.
CTTGAACGCTACCCTGACTGTCCAGATAATAGTCCCTATCGTATCCAAATGTCTTGTGTCATGAATGGTATCCTGATAGTCCAGATTATTGTCCATATCATATCCGAATGTGTTCAAGTATTTTGAACGGTAACCTAATAGTCGTGCGATATTACGAAATCGTGCATGCAAAAACACAAGCACTCACATCTGAACATGTAACATCCTTCGTTTGTTTCAAAATGCCTAGGATAATCAGATTAAATAAGCTAGTATATTTTGTTGTGTGATAACATTTGTTTAGTTTTCCCTCTAGCCAGTAAATCAAAGTCTATAGTTTAACAGTACAAAAGCTCTGCCGTTCATCACCATTTCAGCAATCACACGAAACTAGGTAAAAGATCAAACATACTGAGCCATGATTTTAAAAGTTTTTACAACTCCCATGTATTTTTAGTTGACTATTATCTTCTTACAATTAGTTTTATTTACCTTCTGGATACAGGTCTCCCAAAAAAGGTGTTGCTAGATGCGTACAAACAAATGTACCTATTGTATCGATCTGAAAAAAGTTAGAATGGTACGTAAATTTGATGTCACGCTCCTAATGCATTATACACAACGAAACACATTTATAAAATAAAATAGTGGTTTACAGTAAAATATAAACGTAAGGTAACATTATTTCATGGGAAGAAACATAGATTTATTCACGACAATTGAATCTGTTTGTAGTGTAATTATTTTTATTACACATAACAACTGCAGAAGAATAATAACAAAATCATTAAAAGTGTAATAAATGAATAAATAAATGGCACCATCAATGAGAGGAGCTCGTTCTTATATCAGCTGTTCAAATAAAATTTTTGATTGATTTGAGACAAAGATTGAGATCAAGGCTTAATTACAGAAATATTTCGAAAGACGAATAAGAAATATCATGTATAGATATCATTCTCTGCAAATTACTTACATCTACTTGAAGGTAGCCTTGTTTTGCAATCTCCATAAATCCTGGATGATGCTCCACTGCGCTTGCGCTGATGATCTTATGTTTGCTGAATAACAAGAGACCAGGCACATTTATGGTCGTCTGTGGGTTTAAACACCTGGTGAAAGAAGGAAATAGTCTCATAAGTTATTTGCCACGAATCTAAATACTTACGTTATCCTGTAGATTATTGGGTTTATTAATTTGGAATGGAAACTAGACTAACCGCATGAATATCCAAATAATGTGCTTTGTTTTATTTAGCTTTTTTTTTTTTTTCTCGATCTCGACTTAACTGGTAGACGACCATCTGCTACGACCACGGGCTAGCCACAGAAACAACTGGTAAGTGCTAATAGAACAACGACTTATAGTGGTGGATTTCACAAGCAATCAAATGTCTCAAATAGGTTCGCGTGCATTGCCCGCTCTAAAAAAAATGGATTTTACAATTCTTGCAAACCACTGAGAAAGCTGTATGCTAGGTTTGTACTCGCTAGCAATTGGTTTCAGTTTAATTTTCATATGCGAGAAGTTACTTGAATGATCTGTTTTTGAAGAGATTTTTACGCTGTTGTGTTTTGTCGTGGATCATGGGTATTTATCGATATCGTGGAAAAATATCGTATTTCGTCTTTAACAAACATTTATCGTTGTCATTAATATGATCATATTTTATGCTAAAAAAATTACAAGTATCCCGCGACATTTCTTTTTTAAAACGACCTACACTAATCACTAATCAGGCCTACAAATGCTGAAAAATAATATCTTCCTACTCTGAAATAAAAAAAATTAAAGAAAGTATGTGCAAGTTATTATAACATGTTTCTTTAGTCACAATTTTAACTGTGCTGGATCACGATCTTTTATATATATATATATATATATATATATATATATATATATATATATATATATATATATATATAATGGCTTTTAATCTGTTGGCATAAAGCAATTTGATATACCAATACTATCGGTATATCAAACTGATCTTCCCATGGCGCAATAATACTCGTATCTAAACATTCTTGCAGCTGCATGCAGTCGATTCTAGGCCTATAGATCAAGGATTTATTTCCACTCATTAATCACCAATGACGTATGACAAAAAAAGATAAAATTTATTATGAATTCCCGTTCTATAAATCAGTTTATTATTCAACACAATTTCAGCGTGATCCTTTCTGTTTTCTGTTCCCCCTCCCTCTCTCATGCAAAAGGGACAAAATACACAGAAATCTGGAGTAAGTGAGAAAAGTAATTTGGGCTGGATGAAAACTTTGAAACTTAACTTTCACCAAGTAACCTACTAGAATATGATTCGTCGTAACGGTATGTGCACATATCCTTGGGATTTATCTACAATGTTTATATAATTAATGATACAAAGTTGCAATTGCCTGTCGACATAATACGATTAACTTTTGTTTACGACGCACACATACTGTAATTTGATGCTTTGTTGTTGTTGTTACTTAAACCTTCTATAATGTTCTCAAACTCGATTATTATTATTAATTAAATATAACAAAAATCCAAAGACCCCCCTCTCTCTCTTTCTCTCTCTCTCTCTCTCTCTCTCTCTCTCTCTCTCTCTCTCTCTCATAGTAGCAAGGTAAGTGCGAAGCTCCATGAAAGACGAGGGTAGAAGATTTTCGCTTGTGTCATACGACGATGTCTCTAGACCTATCAATGATGGTAAAAGTTAAGGCAAACCGACCAAAGGAAGAGAGGAGGGGGAATTTTATGGGCGGTTCGTAATGTTAATTGGAGCAGAATAATGACTTAGTTCAACTGTAAAAATATTTTAATTACGTCTTGTTGGTTCGTCATTTCACTTAATTTCTATTCCACACTAATTTCCATGAGTTGGTATGTGAATGGCTGAGCGTTCAGTTTTCAAGTACATAACCATGTGTTTGTAGTGCTCTACATTCTTCATTAAAACAATCTTTATGTTTTAATCAAAAGTGTGTCGTATATTTATTTAATCAATGTGAATAAAAATAGAAACACAAGAAAGAAACAATCTATTTACCAATATGAAAAGTGATTGTAAATAGCCACAAAAGGCACAGAACTACATTTTGTAGCGGACATACTCGGAGATGTGAGGAGTTCATTCACTCGGTTAATACACAGCTGCCTGTAGTCAATATTAAATCCGTTCAAAGGGCAAATGTGCGTATTTGTATGTGATATAAATAAAAGATATGTATAGCACGTACGCTGTATCAGTGATTAACCCCTCGTTGTATAAGTTTTTCGTTAAGAGGAAACTAGGCAAGCCATTTAATGAAAAATTTATACATCTCGTGGTAAATCAGTGATATAGCGTACATACTTTATATATATATATATATATATATATATATATATATATATATATATATATATATATATATATATATATATATATATATATATATATATATATATATGTATATATATATATCTATATATATATGCGGTTAATGTTCCTTTTTATTGACTATGTTGACTACTTTCAGGTTAAGTACGAGACCTCGAAAGTCGTCTTTTAGAGTAATCATATTTACAGTGAAAACTAACAAGATCTTTAGTTTGTTGTTTTTATCAATATTTTTGCTTTGGTTATTTTTCTGTTTTCTTTTTTCTTAACCCTGGCAGTATGATATTATCGGATTTCAAAGACTTCTAACTCGTGGCATAAATAATATTTACCGGTTTGTTGGAAACTGATTGAATGCTTTTATTATTAGCAAATAAAGACAAACACAAGACCAAATGTGTTTTTCGTCGCTTTTTCTTATTTTAATCCACTCTTTGAATGAATGAAATGACACGCTGACAGATATTTGTACAGAATATATTAAATCACACACTTAGGAAAACGTGTACGATTCAGGAAAGTAACAGGAAATATTTGGAACTAAGGGAAACTGAAAACCAATTTTTGAAAACAATTTTTTTACAAGAAAAAACACATTATATCCAAATAAAACTGCTCATTTGCGCATCTTCTTTCTTACAAAAATTAACTCCTTTTCATGACATCTAAATGAAAAAGAACGAATGATCACAAGAAATCCCCCGATAGTAATATATATATATATATATATATATATATATATATATATATATATATATATATATATATATATATATATATATATATATATATATATATATATATATATATATATACCATAAAACGGACAGAAATTCTACAAATGAATTTGATGGAACATTAAATATTTGTAAAAAAAAAACAACAAAAAAAAATAAAAACAGGCAAAATCGTCGATGACTTATCATTTGCTGGAGAAAGAATAGACAAAAATTTACTTACACATTAGCTGCCTCTGTCAGATCTGTTCGGAGAAAGAAACACGTCAAGCAATCTTGTGAGAGACTAAACACCTGACTTGCACACTGCGCTTGTAAGCACAAAAGGAGGGAAATTCTGTCCTCATGAACACTCGTGTTGAATCCGGAGCAGTGGCTCGATACGCATGTAAGGAATTCGGTAATTTTCTGGCGATTGCACGGAGGTTCCTCTGTAGCCTTCAGCGTTGTGACCGTCTCATGCGTAAAACTGAAGGAGTACGGATAGGTTTTCTTCAGTCTCGGCATCAACCATTTGATATCAGACCCATCATACACCTGAAATAAATGATTCAGTCTGATTATTTCACAAACAAATAAACAAAAGAAATAAGAACGATGGTAAGAAAATGAGAAAGAAAGGAAGCAAGCACGTGTATCTTCATCCATACGTCTATAACGGCACAAAAGTTGGAGAAAATTAAGTAAAAAAACAAAGCTTCCCTACATTTTGAATGAAATTAGATCTTTCTCTGGGTGATAATAAAGAATATATATAAAGATACACACAGAGCCACACGCCTTCAACAATACGTATTTACATTCCGGCACGGAGAAGCAAAACTGTTTAAAATAATGAACACACACACACACACACACACACACACACACACACACACACACAATATATATATATATATATATATATATATATATATATATAGTATATATAGCAGCATATATATATATATATATATATATATATATATATATATATATATATATATATATATATATATATATATTTCACAGCATTACCTCTTGCAAGCAGGTAACGTCAGCACTTAAAGCCTGTAAACCTCTCAGTAGATTCCGCCTCCTCTGCTCTTTCAGTGGAATGCTAAATTGCATAGCAGTGTTGTATGTAATGACTTTCTTTTCATCGTGAGCCATGGCACTGTGACAGAGGATCACAGAGCAAATGGTCAACAGTGACAGTGTCCAATGCATCTTCAACTTGTGTAGTTTCTACAAATAACGTGTGAAGTATATTAGAAAGTGTCACAATTGGAACATAGGTGTGGAATTTCAAAGCTTGTGTGGGATTCTCCAAGGTATACTTAGAGTCTTGCTTGTCAACCGATATTTCTTGAACCAACAGCTGAAGTAATGCAAGAAATCAGGGTGTGCAAAGGTAATGTTAACTCGACAGTGGACTATGTGAGAACGGACCATGTTACATAATCGGAGAATCAAATTTTTAACGTTTGGACTCCGCAGTTAAAAACAGCTGAGAGTGAGACGTATTTCGGAATGAGTGCAATAATCTAGTACAGTATGAATGGTCTCACACCTTAGAAAGAATCTATAAATAAGTCGGATTTATGTGGTGTAAAAAGAACAGTATTTCTCCTTTAATATGATTGTAAGGTGTTGGACAGCAATCGAATGATACTTAAGGGAGAAAATCAACTGAATTAAGATCAGACAAAAGAAATATCTCCTAAAAGTGAATTTGGCCAAAGCGTATCTATCACAAGCGACAAAACATACAAATATTTAAAAGTATAAAAACATACTATCTGGAACGAGGTAGGGCCTACTGTCATAAATCGAAGCTTGTGCCGTGTTTTCATCGGTCAAATATCATCTAACATTTTCCTCGGTCAAATGTCATCTAATATTTTCATCGGTCAAATGTCATCTAACATTCGAGTAGTATGTGCAGTTGCGGTAATAAGCAGATTACATGTGTTTAATATATTTCTTTCATACAGTCTCGTAAACTTCGTTTAATGTAATAGTGTAAGGATATGTCTTATGCACAACTGAGCACAAATGATGGTTGATAAGACTCTTCCAATAACATCGGACTCTGCTATGTTATCGCGGCCATGTTGTAAGTTACTTACTTCTATAAAACAAATATTGAAAGGGCAAAGTTCTTTGTTTTATTTACGTGCAGGTCCTGAACAATGACAGAGAAAAATACTAGCTCAGTCATTTTGATCACTAGAATGATGTCAGTACTTTTTATGAGAGTCAACCGGAAAGAGACCTGGATTATGTTCGACAAAGGGATTAACATAATATGGACAATCCCATCCTTTCTTAATGCATCAATATGTAAATGAATCAATATCTACTGTTGTTTAGTTATGAGGTTGTATTAAACTATGCGATAGTTGTTGTATAGTGTACTTACTTCCTGATTAGGGGTCTAAAGCGCTCGCCTTTACCGATCCCTGTCATCTCACCTCTATCCGCGTGGGCTCGAGCTTCAGGCTCGGCCAATGTGGGTATCTGAGAAAGCTTACCAGCAGCATTCCGTGGGTCGGTGGTTTTTACTGGTGTCTTCCCGGGTTCTTCCTCCACTAGTTATACTGGCCACCATGTATAAACTATCCTGTACTGACAAATAGCGTTAAACCCAAAAGAACAATTCCTGATTCTTACTTATTTAATTTTCACCATTGTAACAATATTGATAATTGCCTCTCCACTGACCATTAGGAATCTAATATGCATTATGTTCTCTCTCTCTCTCTCTCTCTCTCTCTCTCTCTCTCTCTCTCTCTCTCTCTCTCTCTAACCTTGCTTGCATTCAATTTTAAACTGTTAACGTCACTATTCTCATTTCATTCGATGAAAAGTATTTTGATGTACCATCGATGACCTTATTGATTTCGATGTACCATCAATGACCTTAATGATTTTGATCTACCATCGATGACCTTAATGATACAGTTCGTTCCTTTGATCCTGCGTAATTATTTAATAACTTAAAGGCATGGATTTCCTGCCTTTATAACAAATTCTATTCGCCCTACTAATAAAATCACTTAAAATTATGTTTGAAATACATTTGGATAAATACTGCCACGAACTGACATCTTTTCGAGTGAACACAAGTCCATTATGATTAATATACAAAGGCAGTGCTTAAGGTTATTTGGTGAACATCTTTTCTTTTTTGTTTTTTTTTGTATTCATTGTCATGTATATGGTTAATAGCATGCCAAAAAGGATACTGTAAATAAACTTGGGCCAAATCATGATGACAGTTCTTCCAATGGTGCTACTTTCAATTGGCTCTCCATTTCCAATTTGAACACGCGACATATTAGAAATAAATTTAATCAAATCCTCAAAATATTCAAGGATTTAAACATAACTTTTTTGCACGGAAACTCACCTAAATCTGAGTGTAACTATAGAGCATTCGAATCGACGGATATTGTGACCCTTTCGAGTTTATAAATCAAATCACAGTGAGTGTATTCTAGTTTATTGCATGAAATAATTATCATCCCGTCGAAGAACCGATCTTGAATCACAATGCGATGAAATCGTTTAGGTCGACGTCTTAATGACACCATGAAAACAACATCAGAATTAGAACCAGATATGGATAAAAAAAGACAGGCTGAGATTACGGCCAAACACCGAAACTAATACCAAACGTATAAAAACCAGAGAAATAGAGGTACAAATCTCAAAACAAGTAAGTTAAAGATAAATGTCTTTTCAAACTTGATGAAACTCTGGCTTCCCAGAAATCTTCAAATGTCTGAACTTTATAGGAAAAAGACGAGGCCCAATGACTGCATTATGAAAAAGCAATTACCTACACTTAGACTAGACTTAGCACCAACCTGTCCAGAAAAGTATGAGCTGATGAACTCTTATGTTTGCTTTGCCACACCATTAAACAAATAATGATAAACAGTTACCACGTTTTTAAGTTAGAAATCAAACAGTTATTTGCTCATATCATTATATTTAAATTTAAATAAGAAATTAAAATGTAATAACTAGTATTGACCTAAACAATACCATTGGACCTAATGAAATTAGTCATACACTGTTAAAATACAGTTGAAAAAATTATCCGTGCCGTTGCAAGCATTCGATAAATAACTTGAAACTTTTTCCCGTACACTGTGAATTTGCGGAAGTAAACCCGACTGATACGAAAGAAGACAAATCACTATCGATAAATTATGTTATAATTCCCACATTCGGTATTGAGCTTTGTATCCAAGTTCTTTCTATAAGAAATCTATTCAAACATGGGTATAATCATTTTGCTTGACAGTAATTTGATATGTAAATATCAATCTTGATTTCTTCCAGGCCATTCAACAATTTACCTTGCAAAGTATCTGTCTTTCTAGATTCAAATGAAATCACGTGTTTAACGTCCCAGTTTATCAGTAAATTTTTGAATAGAGTATAAATTATAGAGTTGGTTTAAGAGTTTCAAAAATACTGGATTCCTGGTAAACTTCTATCAAGGCACGAAAGCAATTTACTAAACTCCTACCAGAGACTTTTATATCAACATTCATTTTCAACAAAGCGTTAGCCAAGGTTGTGTGATAATCTCTTTATAATTTCGCATTTATGTCAACGATATATCACCCAATTTATTTTCCTTGCTAGACTATTTGCTTATTAGATTTATTTTGCAACTTCTTCTACTGTCCTTGTAAAAGTTCAAACGAATATAAGCAATGATCTTGAAATACGTGATGTACGATCATGCGACTGACTTGTTACTTTTAATTGTATGAAAACTGGGATACTATTAACAACAGAAAGGCAAACTGACATTTCCTTTGTGAAGTTCGCTTTAGTTAGTATGCTTCCTATCATCCCCTGATGGATTTGTGATATATGTAGGATTTGTCATCAACCAGGATGCAACGAAATATCTATGTTTCTCGCGACTAAAAGCTCTTTTCACATAACAACTTGGCCAGTCTATCTATCCATCTATTTATCTATCTATCTATCTATCTATCTATCAATCTATCTACCTGGAAATTATGCATATTATATTCAATTGCAAATACCTAAGTGCTTAACTAATGAAGCCACCTTCTTTTGCAAAGAAGAAAATATACATTTCATTTATCGTCTATATAACTCCCAAACCCACACACCACCCTCGAATACATTTCAGATTTTACAGTCTTCCTTTATCCCATCTACGATTGGTGTTTGGAACTCTTTCCCTGTAGATATTCTAAAATCTCTTGATCATTCTGTCTTTAAAATGCAAAGCGTTGGTCTCGTCCAAGTAAAGGGCCACAACCCCATTATGATATTGGTAACAGTCACCTTAATATCCCACATACCATAATGAGACACGCACGAAGTCCCCTCATATCCCACATACCATAATGAGACACGCACGAAGTCCCCTCCAATCCGATCTTTACAGAGTGAATTTAGTTTAATTTCCCATGTGTGCCTGCTGTCAAGATAATGAAGATGTTGAACACTATTTGTTTATATTGCACCTTAGTTTAATACCTTACAATACACTTCTCATTTATCTTAAATTTAGTCCTGATCGTAAATTCGAACTAATAAACGAAACAATTTCTGTCATATTCCTAAACGTTAAGAAATATATTCACATACTGAGACTTTCTTAATACTTTCAATTATATTCTAAGTGATAAATTACTAAAATAAACGAAATGGACAAGAACGAATTTTACCCGTCCGGTGCAATGTCCCCCCCCCCCTCTCTCTCTCTCATTAATTTTTTATTTATATAAGAACACAACTCTAATTTGGGGCCCCAGGTGGCGGACTACTCTAAAATGCCCACCTTTACCTATCACTACCATCTCATCTTTCGTGGGTGTGGGAGTGGGCGACGAGTGGAGAAAAACACTCTTTTATGGATCAATTCCATCTAAACCTCTCGGGATCATCCCACGTGGATATATGAGAATGCTTGCTAGTAGCTTCCCGTGGATGTGTGGTTCTTCCCCGTGTTTTCCCGGGTTCTTCCGCCACCAATTATTCTGGCTGTCTAGCATAGTCTTTGTGTACTGACAAATGGCGTTAAGCCAACAACAACAGCGACGACTATGTATTTATTTTATTTTCCTTTGAAATGTTGCATATCTTTAAATTAACGAAATGTTTTTCTTGTATTCAGGTTGAAATGTTATTTTTGGATCATTTGTTTATGTTGCGGGAAAGAGCTTAGATAAAATAGGCAACTCGTGTCGAATCTCATATTGCATAAAAAATGACAATACAACGTTTAAACCAATACATCATATCTCGATATTTATCTTTGATTTTGTTTTGTGTTCTTGTTTTATTTTTTAATATATTTATTGATTCATATGTTTCCCCAGCAACCAAAGCTTTTTCTAGATTGCTTGAGATATTAAAAAACAAAACAATCATAAAATTAAATTTGGTTGAGAAGAAGGTCAATATATAATGAGACAAACTAATGCAAAACACAGAATGCTTTAATAAGTAGTTTTAAAAGACGACGTAAAGAAATTAAAACTAATTGTACAACTCAAATTGCTTTTCTCTCCCTTTAAATTAAATCGTAAACACGAGTGCCTAAATAAAGTGTATTATGATAGAAGATTGAAAATTGGAATAGAAAGAGGTAAAAGTACAAACAATATGTGCTAAAATAATGGTCTAAACCTACTGGCAATTTGAGAACAAAATGTCGCAATCCTCAGACACCTATCTCATCTGAAAGATTTGAGTTTTAAGTCTCTGGAAATTGAAATAGAAAGAAACAAAGAATAAAATGCCATTAGTGAAATGAAATATGAAAAGAATAAGTAACGCAAGGGAAGAAAATTAGATTTTGCGAGTGGAGTTCAGGTTTTCTCACTTACCTAAATATCAATAGAAGCTGTCCTTTATGTGATAATTGGTTCTGACCTTCTCACTTCTGCATTCAGGTAGGTATTGATGTTTTTAGCCGAGGCGTGACGGTTAAGTAGGACCCGAGACAGAGAATAAACCAATCAGATTCCTCCAGCATTTGTATATGATTTACCAATCAAACTTCTTGTTTACATAAACAGCCTTGTTTTTCTAACAGGTATGCAAATTGTACCCTATTTTACCGAGAAGTTCAAATTTTATAAACAACCAAAACATAACAGTGCTACTGTTCTTGAATGATAGCCATCCCTTTAATGTTTCCAGTTGAAAAAGTCATAAGGCCTGAAATTAACTAATTTAAGCAACGTTTTGGCTTGTTGTTCAGTTTTAAGTATAACTCGCTTTGAAAATTTCTTTACTTCTAGAGTCATTATACGGATTTAGCAAATTTATATGCTGTTTTCCTCTCGAAATTGAAAGTGTTTTAAAACAGACATATATTGAATGTCCAGACTATGTGTATCCAAACGTGTTGAATCCTAAGATTTTATATAGACTTCCTTCACTGATAAATCCAGTTTTAGGGGTCCAGTCTACTTTAATTACTATGTGCGTGAAGTACATGCAAAATCATTGGTTTGGTTGAGTTTAGCCCACTTTAAAGTATTTTGGTCAATTTTATTTTCCAAAGGCAACTTATAAAAAAAGTGTGTGTGTGTGTGTGTGTGTGTGTGTGTGTGTGTGTGTGTGTGTGTGTGTGTGTGTGTGTATAACAATTTTTCTCATATCGCTACAGTGTCTGCATTGTGGCAGTTTATAATGATATCTTGCACTCGGACATCATGCCGCAGACATGTGGCATCATGTCCCACGCAGTCACGCCATCCTGATACCAGGTCAACCAGTCCTAACACTAACCTCATAGTGCTGAGCGTCAAGCGAGGCAACTGCTACCAGCATTTTTATACGTCTTGGTAAGACTCGGTCAGAGATCGAACCCAAGACCTCCCGCTGTCCCAACTTACAAATAAAGCACTTTGGCCATTTCCTACTGTTTTATATATAATAAAAATAGCCTACTCCAAACACTGGAACTGAACTTTTATCGTTGTATCTAATATTTATAGAAAAAGCAAAAACTTCGTGTAAAAGTATGGTGCAATGTAAAATATATTCTTTATTATTATCATTCTTTTAAACTATATATTATCAAGTTAATACAGTAACTTCACTAATAATATATCCTGCTTGAATTTTTGGCATTATATTTTAGAATCTTAAAGCTTTACAATAAACATATTTTGACATCAGCTCTGAAATGCAATTTTATTAAAGGAAATATATTCAATTAACCGCTTCCGTAGAGTCGATATATATATATATAGTATATATATATATATATATATATATATATATATATATATATATATATATATATATATATATATATATATATATATATATATATATATATATATATATATATAGTTTGCATGATCCATTTTTATTTACTTTGTACTGTATCATTTTTCCGTATTATTTATGCATTTAGGATATTATATAAAATTGTAGCTGTAACGAATGAACACGATTCAAGCTATAACGATATTTTGTTTATAAGCTTAATCTCTTTGAAACCATAGAGGTTTAATGACGTAAACAATTATATGAAATCAGCCTGAAAAAAGTAATGAGGTGAAACCAGTCACGGATTTCCTGAACATATTGCAAAACAGAAAATACCCAACTTTTCCTGAATAGCGGTCAGTATCGGCTTAAGGCGTCACGCTTCCTACCGTCCACGATAGTAGTCTATACGTCGTATGAAAGCGACGCGTGTGTCCGCGTGTTTATGTAGAATTGTATTAAATATTTAATTTCAGCATTGACTATATGCAATCGGATGTATATGTTAATGTAGGACTGATTATATGCGTTATGATTTGTGTTAATGTAGGATTGATTATATCCATCTGGATTTATATGGTAATGTATGATTTGTTATATGCTTTAGGATTTATTTGGTAATGAATGATTTATTATATGCGTTAGGATTTAGTTTTATTAGTGTGGTTACTCTCAGATTGACACCATTTGAGTAACCCCTTGTGACAAAAGTTAAAAGTATTTTATGTGTTCATGTTTTTTTCCATATGTGTTTTTCTTGTATTAATTTTATTAAATTTCGTTTTTATTAAATTTTGAGTAAAGGTTTGTACACCATTCAAATCTTTTATTTCTTCTAACATATCAAATTTCTGGAGTTGTTATTTAATTCATAATCATAGTTTCTTATAAGTCTAAAGTTTAATAAATAAAAGCTAAAGTAAATTAATTCATATTTAATTTCTATTAAGTATAGTTTTATAGTTTTAATAAATAGATATCTATTATACTGTTTCTGCTTTGCGCATAGGTTGTTTGAGATCTTAATTAGGCACGAGCAGCATTCACACTACGCTTTCGCGATCACGTGAACACTAGCTCAGGTGCCACGAGTTTCTTGTCTAATACATGAATGACAATTTTGATCGTAAATATAATATTAAGTGGCTATAGTTAGGTTACTAATAATTTAATAATTTATTAAAGTAATACATGAATAATTGTTTAGTTTCGTCAGTTTAATCGTAATCAGTAAATTTTGAAAATTTAGCTATAATATTTATTGGTAAAGTTAAATTAATAATATTAAACTGTTTAATAAGTGTTCTTCGCATTCGTTTAAGTTGTTTAAACATTTCTTACGTAATATGAATCATCAGTCCGTTTTCCATTGCGTTAATCATCTTTTAATCCATACAGTGTGGCGAGTGTCCTTTCTCCCTGATCACAGGAATTAGTCTCAATATCGCAATTTTGTCGATCTGTCCCTTCTCCCTGCTCAACAGGAAGGGGTCTCATCATCGCATATTGTATTCCATTTCTTTTGTATTTCATTGATTTCTTTTAATATTCTTGCTCCATGGCCTTAATTCAGAGTCCGTTTCGTTTCCGTTCGTTTGATTCTGTAATTCTTCCTTTGTTTATCTGACATTTTGGAACTAGGGGGCTCCTGTACTGAGTAAACTGCTTGTTGACAAGACGTTCCGTAATGTGGGATTGATTATATGTATTAGGATTTGTATGTTAATGTGGGATTGATAATATGCATTAGGATTTATATGTTAATATATGATTGGCTATATGCATTAGGATTTATATGTTAATGTATGATTGATTATATGCATTAGAATTTATATGTTAATGTATGATTGGTTATATGCATTAGAATTTATATGTTAATGTAGGATTGATTGTATGCGTTAGAATTTATATTTATATTTTAAAGGTATTGAAATAGTTGGTTATCAAGGTTTTACAAACGAGCTGACTACAATAATAAACGTAGCCAACATGGGTTTCGTTAAACAGGCAACAAAGAAGAGTATGTAAAGAATTTATATAATTATTTGAATAAACAAGGCAAACACATACCATCAGTGTGTATTTTAGCCAGGCAATATTTAATATATTATAATTGTTCCATCCATTGATTCATTAACAGACGTATGCACGTATGTCTTAACATTTACATGAGAGCCAATCAAAATCATATCTAGCTAGCCCTTCTGCCAATGTAGGGGAAACTCATTTCAACCTTAATTGACCCTGCTAGACAGATTTATTTATATTATTTTAAAACTTAAATATACTTATTGCAAATTAACTACATTCTTTGAAGTTGAAAACTATATTTTATAATTACTGGATGCTAAAATAGATTCGTTGTTCGAAATAAAAGAAATTTATTTTCAACACTGTTAAATGGTTTTCGTATTGTTTCAAATTTATTTTCTCTTCGACGTCATTAAACACAGAAAGAAAATAACTGAAATTTAATGAATTGAAACAAAAAAATAGAAATTGACCTTTATTGCATCCCATCGTAAAATCAATGAACACTGATAAGTCTGAAATTCTGAGATCTATTTTGGTACATATTTTCGTTTAAATGTAACTTGAACAATATATTTCTAATTTTGACATAAACACCGTTCGGGTCAGTGTGATCTGCTCTGAGTAATTCAATATTCAGTTTTAAAGTTGAATACTCTGAACGGTCTATTGGTCTGGGTTGACTTATATGATGTCTTGGAGGACGTTGACACCGTATTTACTCCTAGAATGTCTAACACACGTGATAAGTAATTTTTTAGTTAGTTCATTGTGACATATACCAATACTGGGAATCATGTTTGTCATCTGATACACGCTCTCGCTGACTTGCGCAGATAAATACAATAGCATTTAGAGTGCTTTAATTAAACCCGTGTTTACAAATTTTAAATAACAATATCCGAATGTCCCCATATGACTGGATTTTCTCACTACCAC
>JAECUM010035885.1:0-10398 GCA_016617855.1 Megalonaias nervosa
TATAGGACACATGCAGAGGCAATATGACACAGTTTGGCAATTCTTCTTAGTATATTTACATGAACATGTTTTCATGTCTTGGTTGAGGGTATATCCATATTTCCACATGCAGGTGGCGCCATCTATCTCCGTCACACAGATCTGTTCACAACCGTTGTTTACACAGTGGGTTAATAATGGACACAAAAATTAATGTTTCAATGTTATATATCACACAACAATACTTTGCCACATTAATGCATTGAAAATGAATGACTGGATATCTATCTATCTATCTATTTATATCTCTCTCTCTCTCTCTCTCTCTCTCTCTCTCTCTCTCTCTCTCTCTCTCTCTCTCTCTCTCTCTCTATATATATATATATATATATATATATATATATATATATACCACATACATTAAAATATAACATGCATTCCAAGTGTTGGTATAAAGTAATTTGATATATCAATACTATTGGTATATCAAATTGTGATCCGCCCATGGCGCAATAACACGCATATATAAGCATTTTCGCGAGCGTCTGCAGTTGATTCTAGATCAATGATCAATTTCCACAAATTAGTCACTAGTGACGTATGGAAATAATGATGAAAAGTATTAATAATCCCCGTTTTCTAAATTAATTTAATATGGTACAATGTTCATCACAATCCTTTCTGCTTTCTGTTCTCCTCTCCCCTCCCATGCATAACGGACAAACTGCGCAGAAATGTGGAATGAGAGAGTAAAGGAATTTGGGCTGGATTAAAACCTTGAAATAGAAATTACACCAAGTAACTTACAAGAATATGGTTCGTCGTAATGATACGTGTGCACTTTCATTGGGATTTATCTACAGTGTTTATCAATGATACAAAGTTGCAAACCAGTAAATTCCTCGGATACGTGGTACACATACTGTGATATATTTAATGTTATGTTTTGTTGCTTTTTCTTAAACATACCATAATGTTCTAAAAAATCGATTATGATTATTTAAATATGAAAATGTCCAAAGGCCTCTCTCTCTCTCTCTCTCTCTCTCTCTCTCTCTCTCTTGACCATCGTAGCAGGATATGGGCTAAAATATGTGAAATGGCGAACGTAGAGGATTTTCGTATGTGTCATCCCACGATATCTCTGGACTTATGAATGATGGTAAAAGTTAAGTCAAACCGACCAAAGGATGAGAGAGAGAGAGAGAGAGAGAGAGAGAGAGAGAGAGAGAGTTTGTGATCGGTTGTACTGTTGCTAAAGCAGAATAAGGACTTAGATCAACTGTAAATATATTCAAATATTTTAAGTACCTCTTGTTTGTTCGTCAGTTGGCTTAGTTTCTATTCCACATTAATTTCCATGCTCCAGTATCTGAATAGCGTAGCTATCCAAATGTTGCTACTGCTCTACTTTTATCATTAAAACCATCTTTCATTTTTAAATCATAAGTGTGTATTATATTGATTTATTCAATGTGGAGAAAAATAGAAACCAGGAAAAGAAACCAATCAACCTATCAATATGCAGAGGTGATTGTAAATAGCCACTAAAGGCATAGAACTACATTTTTTAACGGACACACTTGGGGATGTGAGGAGTTTATTCACAAGGTCAATACACGGCTGCCTGCAGTAAATCGGAACTCCGTTCAAAGGGCAAATATATGTATTTGTATGTGATATAAATAAAATATATGTACAGTATGTACGCTGTACCAATGATATACCACTCGTTGTATAAATTTTTCATTAAAAGGAAACTCAGCAAGCTTCGTTTCGTTTTAATGAAAAATGTATACATCTCGTGGTATATCACTGATACAGCGTACATACTATACATAAATTCTATATCCACACACACACACACATACATACATATATATATATATATATATATATAGAGAGAGAGAGAGAGAGAGAGAGAGAGAGAGAGAGAGAGAGAGAGAGAGAGAGAGAGAGAGAATGAGAGCGTTGTTGTTATTTTGTGTGTAACGCTATTGCTCAGTGAAAGATAAGCTATGAATTGTAGCCATCATCTTTGGTAGAGGCAGAACATGGGAAAACCCTGGTAAGAACCATCAACTCACGGGAAGCTACTGGTACGAACCCACGCGGACAGAGGTGATATGGCAGTGATCGGTAAAGGGGAGCTCTTTACGCCATTCGGCCACCACGGGCTCCGATAGCAACATTATTCGTAATAGATGTTGTTATTAAGTTTAATTTCTATTGAGTATTTGACTTTGTGATAGTTGAGTGTTATTCCTTTCAATTTTGTATATATTATTTGAAGTTAACGAGATGTTTATGTAGCAATGGTTCAGGTCATACATGTTTGCAAAAGGACCAGGCCCAGTAATTTTCGATTAGAACTATTTTATTCATTAGAACATTTGTGCGACATAATGTCCAGAGAAATATGCAGGGGTTAAGAAATTATTCATTCCTGCTTTAAGACCATTCTTTGGATTTATATATAAATTTGATCATACATTTCGAGAAGAATTATTTGATTAAATTATTCATTGGAATGACAAGGTGCTCATTGATATTTTGGACTAAAACACTACTCAGAATCGTAATAAGACAAACATACGAACCTGTGACAGATGTGTTTTGGGCATCAGGATGGAAGACAGTGGCACCTAAATACATGACGTCTACTTTGGACAAACTGTTTTGTATTTCCTTCCCTTTTGTTCTATCGAAGAAATAAATCCCATCATGTTGTCTATCAGTCACATACAAATAATCCTGAAAACGACAAGAAGACAAAAATTGTATATTATCTTTCTCAAGACATAATAATTTACTTAGCCTATTGAAGTGTAAACGTTGAAGTCTGAGAACTATTTTTTGTCTTTATGCACATGTAAAACTGATGAACAAGATTGAGAAATCAGTCGTTTTGAACTGAAATAATATAGGATTGTATAGACCATACTAAATTTGGTAAAAGTTAATAAACTTCTAGGGTGCATCGTACTAGGTGTTTGTTATCATTTAAGGTATCCAAGGATCTCTTCCTTATGTTAACCTTGCTACAATACGTTTATTGATTGCTGTGGAACTGTGTAGGCTGCCTCTTATAAATGTGGAGAGGGTTAGCTTGTGTTCTCCCGGTTGTATCTGATTCAAAATTCATTTATAAGAGGAACATATATCTAAACTTATTAAAGAGGAAACGCCTTTTTGTTTCTAATAAAAAAGACGTGTTAGCAGTATAACAGCTTAACCAATAACCATTTTTCAAAAAGAATTAATTTCATTCTGACGATACACGCAACAACAACTAGACAATCTGGATACAAATAGACGTTGGATACAATATAAATTTAGATATGAACGTAACAAGTAGTGTTATCATGCGAACACTAACCTGGAACGTAACTAAATCGATGATAATCTTTTTCACATATTACGAGATTTGCCCTACGAACTAACGTTTTGTTATTACTGTGCTCTGGAACTATTGGCTTTGTTTACCTTAAACACAGCTATATCAAAGAAGTAGCTGTATGTCTTCTTAAGCAAGGCTTTCCTATCCGTGCCATCGTAGGTGACAGTTTCCACGGTTTCTCGACCGGTGTCAAAGATGTAGAGTCGTTGGCCTACGTAATCAGCAGCGATACCTGTACGGGTGCAATAAGTTTGATGATATCAGAGACTTCCGGTTCCTTCCCGACAAACTGGACACCTCGATCCTGGTGAAATTTCCAATATTGCTCAGAAGAGAAGGCTATGATATAATAAAATTCATTTAGATGTTGCTAAATTCATTTGCGTAATTGTTTCATTTCCTTAAGGACATCGACAGTACTTTCATATTTCATGCTGTCGGAACATATAAGAGATAGATATTGAATGTTTTATCATATATTAAAAAATTCTTCTCTGCTTACTATCTTTCGTTTGCCACCTGTACTTTTCCGTATACAACTTAAGGTGAATCCACGTCTCCCAACAGACGGTTTTAACTTCATACTAAACAGCCATATACTTTATAATATAGTCAATATCGCAAGCAAATCAATAATGCGTAATTGGCCTTGGGATGCTTTCGTAAGATACAATACCTTATTAAAGGAAAGTCAAATAAATCGGTGGTCATGTATTTACGACTGTCAGTCTAAATGACAATGAAGCCTCTCTCACTCTATGCAGTGTTGGTTGGCAGAGAGTGCAATCTGGTTTTGTAAATAAGCGAAGACCTTTTGCTGCATACGACTAAAGTGGGAACTCCACAAATGAACTCAGCTTCGCCCACTGATGGATATGTTATTAACTGTGGAGAGTGAACCAAACTCAGACCAGAAATTATCATATGAACTTGTACCTTAGCAATATGCAATACGACAATCAACCTGGTTGTCACTCAGCTTTGGATTCTGGTAAGGTAGCAAGATTGCTTATGCCTCGATTGAGAAATTTTCTGAATAATGACGCTACACAATGAACAGATAATAAAAAGCAAATGGAGGCGGACATATGCATAACTCAAACCCACTCCGCCCCCTCCATGCCGTCCCTACTACTTACGATAGGTTTGCGTGGCAGTGAAATTCACTTAGCGTGACATTTGTCCAGAAGGTAATGTATGAATACTCAAAGAAAGTGTCATGAAGGAATATAAAATTTTAGATAATAAAATTTAAATAATCCGATTATATGTATTCATTGATTCATCCAGGAACTCAAACCTCTCCCACTCTCTAACTTGATTATATTCAGCGGATAAGTGTTTGATGGGAGTTGGCGTTGTGAACAAAAATTATTTCATCTTTGATGCTGGGATAAGTTTATTGAACTAAGGTATATGCATGTTTTTAATTGAGCAGAACCAATGGTACAAAACCATCCGACTTTGATTTTCAGGCGATGCATATTCTGTGGGCATAACCGAACCCCCTCATCCCAGATAGCTTGCTTTCTATACAGATCAGTTCCAGACACAGGACTGTAGTAAGCATCATATCTATCTATCTATCTATCTATCTATCTATCTATCTATCTATCTATCTATCTATCTATCTATCTATCTATCTATCTATCTATCTATCTATCTATCTAATAGGTCTGCTAATTCCAATTATACAGAGAATACTGTAATAATTCAACCGTAAGACAAGCAATGTAGAACAAAATGTTTCCCTTAAATTAGCTGATTGATACAACTTAAAGAAATAAAATAAGTTATCATTGCAAAGCAACAAATTATATACGTGCGATACCTAAAAGTAACAAACGCTTGTTTTCTAGTTTGACTGCAAACTATATAAATAAATAAATAAATAAATATATATATATACTTAACCACTTTATGCTGCTTATGCTCCGCCGCCGCGCACCTTATGCCTTATATATATACTACTAACACCTATATATACTTATATATATATATATATATATATATATATATATCCTATGTAGTGTTGTGAATGTGCGCAACATATAGTCAAATTAACTACTAGCAAGTAATTCAATTACTTTAACCTCAGCACCTGAGAAAGAATAAATGTTAAGTGCGTCAATACATTCATGAGGGTATCTAAACTGACGCTAATAACCTTGCAAGATTTGGACTTAACGCTTCAATCTTGTCCAGAGCTAAAGCATGAGATCCATCCAGTTTGTCGTAAATGAGAATACTTTACATGGATGTGTCCGTGCCAAAACGTGACTGAACTAGGATCCACTTGTACTGTGGATCGGTCCATTAGATGTTATGGCTGATCCATTCCACCGCCAATTGGACATAATCCTTCGTAAGTCCTTGATAAGGTACTGTCCATTTATTCTCTCCAGACAGACCAATAGAGAAGTTGGAGTCCTTGTATATGGCGTTTGTGTAGTGGTCGTACACGTACGCCTGCCGTAATCTATAGTCTCCGTCTAGGCTGAGAAACTGGACATCAATGGGAAAGCGAATTGACCGAATATAATCCAGGGTGGGCATTTCGTCTAGATCAATTGATGCTGTACAGACATGTTTTTATTGTATCTGGGGATCAGCGTAACCCCCGATCATTCTCTGGGGGATAACGTATTAAGTGAAAAAGGATGGTAAAATATGAACATTTTAGGCAAGTTAGTTACAAGTAGTTAGTTGTAAATAGTCTCACCTTAAATTAAAACATATTTTATATCAGAAATGAAAATTTAATTCCACGAGCTTAAGTTAGGATTGAGTGTAAATAGGGCAGTTGAAATGTCCAGAGATAGAATTTGGGGGTACAGTATAAAAATAGCGATTATAAGGCATTACTTTTAGCATATATTCAAAATGGCTTTAACTTTATGTTCGAGATTCATAGTTTGGATCACAGAGAAATGCTTATTTAAATGAATGACATGATTGATTTAATTAAATATTCTTTATGCACCATATACATAGTATTCAGTGAAAGACAGCAATGCGACAACAAAGATATAGATACACTCATAGATACCGTGACAGTCCAACCTACTTTAGCAAAGCAAACTTAGGTCCATAGTCCGCTCCTCGGACGATGTACATGTGATATTGTTTGTGATATACGGGTTTTTATCAAAGCCACCATAACACTCAAATGAGCATGTCTCATCTGCATTAAACTGACAATCTGCCCATTTGCCATTCTTAAAAATTTGATGCATAGTCCTTTCCTATCTGAAATGGTTAAAAACCCCTTTATTTAGAATGTAGGAGCCAAGATAATTGAGTCGTATTCTTTGGGTGGTGAGTTACATTTCGATCAAGTTCGTCTTTTGACATTCTTTTAGGTAGTATGCGACCAGTATCGGCCTAAACGATAGCAGATACAAACGAGTACGATGATTCTTATTGCACGGAAATAATTTTGTATCATTATTAATGGGTTATTAGAAGATTAAAACTCCTATTTTCAGTATATGTATTAATATGAATGCATCGAAGACTTTGATGATACCTAAACAAAAGGATTTATCAAGGTTCTCCCATTTCCCGTCAATGTCACAGAAGACCTTATTGCTTTTGGGATTAGGGTCAAATCCTTGATTGCAGGTAAATGGACACTCCGTGTAGATGCGTCTGTCACACGCAGTCTCATTAACTGTTCCGTTTGGAATTGTGGTTGGGCAGAGTACCGCTGAAGGAAAAAGGAAACAAAATACAAAACATTTAAAGTACTTTTTTTTTCTTCAATAAAAATAAGTTAACCTTTTGGAGCAAACTTTGTGAGAAACGATATGGAAAAATATTTACAATAAACGTTGGCTTGTTACAGAATCGATTAAGAAGCATTGCTAGCCATGTAAATTTGAAAATATCAATACACAAAGAATTCCCTAAAACAAGGATATGCAAATGTTGTTATTTTAAGGCAAAAATCAATCGTCGTACAAAGAATATTTTGGTCATACATTTGTGCGTATAGGAATCATAGAAATGTCATTATGGAACAATCCTGTGCCCAGTATGAAGTCTATATTGTATTTAATATATTCTGCAGATTTAAGACTTGCAGGCGATTGTTCTGCCCTCTTTGTTATGTATGAAAAAGCATTTTATATAGAACATGTGTGTGCAACATAAATGTTCATATATTAACTGACATATTCACACGCAATGTATTTATCATGTTACGAGTCTATAATCATAAACTAAGTAACAGAAAGAAGCGAAACCAAAATGGTTTGCAAACTTTACAAATTAATTATCACTATTAACAATGAAAATTAAGAGGAACTTACAGCATTATGAAACGAAACCAAAATATTGATGAAAAGGTTCTGTTAAAGTACAAAAGAAACAATTGTTCCGTACAAGTTTCAGATCCACGTATATACTGGTCCGCCAACAGTCCTGACTCATTTGATTGATTCACAATAGCCCCAGAACAATATTGTAGCCTATGAGCACTTTCTAATTCCACTGGGGTTTCCTCAGAAAAAAATATCTAACTACAACACAAAATATGCATGCATACATGATATTACAACAAGAACATAAGAAACAAGTGTGATAAAATTGTCCATTCCTTGCAGGTTATATACAGACGAATGGACAAAACACATATCGTCACCACGGCTACGTGACAATTTGAAAATCTCCAACATCGTGAAAAACTCATATAATCTAACCCTTCCAATGGGAAATAACTTACGTCTTCTTAGATATAACCTGGCCGACCTGTCCAATGAGAAAACCTTGTCACTATGTTTTCTACTACTATTATTATTAACAACTGCAAACACGTACGTAAACGTCTATTTATGGATCCTATGCTATCTTCGGTTCTAATCATCTTAAAACATAACTTATGCACGTACAAAATTTAGCTACAAATAATCACTACAATTTACAGTCATGAAAAAAAATTGTAATATTATAGATATACATAACAATCAATATTTATCACTAAAATGGGGTGCAAAAATTGTTATTATTTAGTATAGTCATTTAAACCAGAAGCTTGTTATTCAAAAACAGTGCAAAATAAAATAGCAGTCTTCGTATAATATTACAAACCGATTACACAAGTTTTTAAGAATGTTTATATCAATATGTTTTTTACTCGCACATTTAGCCTTACGACTTATCTTGCCGTCAAACGTCGTGTGAAACAGTTTGATTTGTACGCTAAGTTACACTTTCAGTTGAAATTCATTTATCAATATATTTTTTTATTCATTCAAAAGGTCCCAAAATGTTCAGTCTAGCTTAGTCTTTTAAACTATAAAAGTGTTATTCAAAATTGTGGAAAAGCCACAAACATCTAGCCAGCATTGCGCATGATAGCAATCTTTGTATGATATTACATACCGATTCGGTAAGTCTGAATACATGTTTTGAAGGACCTTGTTTCCATGCACTCCTGAGAGTCTTACGAGTCCTTTTATCTTCACACGGCTCCGCGGGCACCCATAGATCATTTTCCTGACACGTGACCGTCCTGACAACAGAGGCCACTTTATATCCATGCTCTCACTCAAAGCTACACATATCATCAATTTCTAGTGTACAGGATGAATTTTAAAAAGCCGTTTGTGATTTCCATATCACATTTACCTGCAAAGATACATTTCATACATGAAAAACCACAAATATAAACAACAAACAAATAAACAATAAACGTATAGTTTGCTCACATTAAAACTGTGTAATGGATTATATCTTTTGGAATAACAAGAAAAGGCTCAGTAACCAGTTCAATGACTTGATAAATTATCGACACGAATAAATACTTCTATTTCATGTAATTATCTGGTTAGTTTTCATTTATTTGACCAAAATGTCCCATGAACGGGAAATTTGTCTGGGCAGATCGCATAGGTTTCTGAAATATCAGGATGGTACAGGGTAGATTACAGTATACTATTGTAAGATTAACCTAGGATTTGAATTAAAATTAGGCAATAGGACTTTTCGTCCGTTTTACAGTTTTTCCCGATATGGGTCTATGCTGGGTAGATGCACTTTATATAGGAGGAAATGCACAAGGATGATGAAAATGAAGCTGAAAAACTTTCATGTATTAGAAACATATTATGCTATGTATAGTTTAAGACAAGTATTAAAAACTACTATCATGAAGTGCGACTTATTGGATTGTGGTTTGCTCAATTCGTTTGTTTTATTCCGACAAAATGTACAACCCAAACGAAACAACTCCATAGAATTAGCTTGTATTTATTCTTTCAGGTGGTGAAATCAGGGATCAAAACAGGGACAGCAGCATTGCAAAAAGCTGCTTTATCTTGATGGAACCTTACTTGTACACAGAAGGGTTAGGTCAGCATTCCATTGTCCATTCTCAATACATTTGATGCTGGATATGTTGGGGTCCTTGCTGAAGGGATCATCACAGTAGTAAGCGCAGGTTGAGCCCAATTCCAGATAAAAATTGATTGGCAGGGACCCATTGGGAAAAATAGCATTACATTTACCCACTGTAATGAAACAAATCACTGATTTATCGGCAACCTTTCTATTTAAAGATCTGAATTTACCTTTACGCCAGTCATGCCATCACACATGCTTATGATACGAACCCTATAACTAACATCTGACATAAGCAAGGAAGAAAACTTTAAAACGCTATACGTCTAGTTTACGAACTAAATGGTTGTTCCCGTTATAATAGCAGGTAAAGGTAGCAATCATTGATAAATGATCACGTGTCGAGGGAGTATGTACGGAAGTTTACATGAGCTCCATCTGACCACATGATCTGGACCATTAATATCAATCAGCCCCATTTATTACTCTAAATCCTGTTTGCAGATTGTTTCAGTAGATCTGCTTCTTGTTCTGAGTACATACTTAAACCAAACATTTAAACACACGAACAACTGCAACCACTTTAAGAAACACAAAATCGAGCTGGATTAGCTGTAACTTTTTTGATACAAATTGAAACAGTATTTTTTTATTATTTTAGATAATGTTGTTTGCTC